>WBNH01005798.1:7624-66672 GCA_013401255.1 Urocolius indicus
TGGTACACCTCCTCCTCTCTTTCATCACTGACCTTGGAGTCCACATGGTTGTTTCTCTCACTGTTCCTACTCCCTTGCACCACCAACAGCTAGAAGAAGAAAGAGACAGAAGAAGGAAAAAGCAGGAAGAAGATAGAGGAAGAAACCTCCTCTTCCAGCTTCTTCTTAAAAAGTGATCGTGGAGGTGTCTAATTGGCTCAGCCCCAGAAGTGGGTCTGGCGCAGAGCTGGGGATGGTTGCAAACAACTTCTTACAGGCACCACCTTTACAGCCCCTTCCCCCTTACCAGAAAAGGCTGTCATGTCAAACCATGACAGATGCATCTCTACTGGTTCTTTCAAGGATATTTACTGCTTCTGGCTTTAACAGCAAGAGACAAGCTCTCCGTCTATTGATGAGTAAATACAGCTTACCATTTCTGTTCCATAAACTGTCCACAAGCATGTCAGTTTGTGCATTGTGAAAATACAGCACAAATATAAACCCATACATCAAACTTGCAAAATCAGAACCCAAACTTTCAAAACACTTCAGAGAACAGCAAACTAAGGAGGGGAAGTGATGAGGAGAGCTCTGCATTGCACCATCACCTAAGGCAGGCTCTCAGCCTGCTTAGTGTGGCTGAGTGCTACTTCTGTGCTGGACTGAGCTTTACTGGGAAAAAAGTATCTATGGTTATTATTTATTCCTGAAGTCCACTGGATTCTTACAAAAATGAAGTAGCTGAGATTAAAACCAAACTACAGAGTTTCACATAGAAAGGCCTTTTGGGAAGGGTGGGCACAGCTGAAGAGAGAGCTGTTTTCAACTCTTGCCTCACAGCAATGCAGTTTCACCTGATGCAGCCATTCTCACTTGTCAGAAAAGTGTTCAGTTGACTCTAGGTTTTGGGAGAGGTGGCTGAAATCCAGCTATCCAAAACACTCATGGAAAAGGAAGGTTAGCAAAAATAAGCTTAAGCTCGAGGCAGCCTGGCATGCACCCCTGGGCCTCAGCACCCCAGTGAAGTGATAACAATCCCTAGACATCAGGTGTGAAGAAACCTGAGTCTGTATTTGTTTGCTAAGAGTACACTGATTTTCACACTAGCCAGAAGAAAGGAGAGATCACATGGAGGTGTGTCCCGAGGCTGGGGTCATCATTCAGAGGCTTGCCTCTCGCATAGAGGAGGACGGTGGGGCTGCACTTATTGCTGACTATGGGCATGATGGCACCAAAAATGACACTTTCCGGGTAAGTCATTTACCCTGAAACAGTAAGCCCAAGTATCTTTTATTTGTTGCTTGGATCATTACGCTCTTGTAAGAGAAAGGTCTTGAGTGGACAAAACAGCAAAAACTGTGCTCTGCTGCCATCATAGACCTGAGTAATTGAGTTCTTACTGAATCAGTACCCGTAAGGGTTTCTGTCAGACAGAAAGGATGAATGCAGCAAGGGCTGAGATTACCTCAGCTTTCCAAAGTCTAACTTGCTGTTCTCATTCCTCACACACACAACAGCCTTTGCTTGCCCCAGCAAGGGTCACTCAAAGAGTACAGCTGAGTATCATCTCTTCTCTTTTCCTTTTTCAGGGCTTCCGGAATCACAAACCTCATGATGTGTTGAGAGCTCCAGGTACAGCAGATCTGACTGCAGATGTTGATTTCAGCTATCTTCAAAAGATGACACAGGGAAGAACAGCCACATTGGGCCCCATAAAACAGCGGGAGTTTCTAAGAAACATGGGCATTGACCTTCGATTACAGGTACAAAAGTACTCACAGGTACATTAACTCTCCCAATCCACAAACAATACTTGTAAGCAGCAAGAGACCTTTTATAAAAATCACATTTTGAAATAAATTCGTTCAAAACAACCTGTAGGTATGAGATGAAAGAGTTGCTTCTCCTACACGTAAGTTACTCTGGATCCTTCAAACACACAGTGATCATATTAGACTTGGGAGTATTTAATGCAAACCTTTGCTGCCTACATCAGTGTATGAGCTCCACCAGTGATCTCACCAGTTCTGCTGAATGTTGTGGCTTTCTTACACTAGTGCACATGAAACAGGTGCAACGAGAGACTGCAGCTATGGGGGAAGTTATAGGGAAGCAGGAGGGCTGTAACCATTTTTTTTAATTTTTAGGTGCTCTTGCAGAATTCACATGACAAAGCAACTCATGAGCAGTTACTTCACAGCTATGATATGCTGATGAATCCCAAGAAGATGGGGGACTGTTTCAACTTCTTTGCCCTGCTGCCCCACCGCAGACTTGAGCTTCCTGCCAAGAAACCTCAGCCTGACTCACAGGCTTCCTTACCTCCTGTTGCTGGATTCAATGAGCTCTCGCTGAAATACTTTAAAATACTATAGCAAAATGTCTCAGAAAGCTTTCAGTAGAAACCTATTTAATAAAAGAAAAAAGATCAAAGGAACAAAGTTCTGCATTTTATGGTTTCACATGCTATATGTTTTGCAGTCATGTGATGAACATATAGCTACATACTAAGGTGAGAACCAGAGGTTTTATCTTGGAACTGAAAGCACAGGAAGTGTCACTGCTTCCCAGCCAGTATTCTCACACCACTCTACACTTCTGGGCCCAGCCCCGTGGTGGTAGGGAGTGCTATATCAGCATACAAAGCCTGTTGACTGACCTACTCAAAGCAGCATGAGTAGAAATCAAAGGCTGCACCTCCAGAAACCAGCATACACAGAGGAGAGAATGAACAATGTTTCAAGGGCTCTTACCAGAGCGCTGAGTATTTATTTACCAGTGGAATCAAGTTAGAACCTGTCAGTAACAAACAGATGTGCTAAAGAGTCTTTAAATGTACGCAGACTTGGTACTTGCTTAAAGCACACGATGCCTTGACATTTTAAAGATATTTTCATAAAGAGAATGGTGACAGGAACCACACAAGAAGCTATTTAGGTCCAAAGTGCTCACATCATTCCCACAGCAGGGCATGTCTGATGACAGATCCGCCAACTAGGAAGTCTAAAGAACCATTTCAATGGAGAGATAATTCACATAAATAAAAAGGAACAAGTCTGATAGGGAAATAAATTTTATTTTTAAGCTTATCAGAGGATATTTACAAACAATGGGATGTATAAAAATATAAAAGTACTTGACAGTGTCCTTTTGAGGCTCTAAATTTTACATGCACTTTTTTCTAGCATCATTGTAGCACTACTGAATGAATGCAACTTAGTTCCTCTAGGGGTAGGGAGATTATAAACACTAACCTACTGCTGCCAACGTTCGCAGTAAAAGTAGAAAAAAGGAATAAAACACTCAGCTATTTTTACTACGCTGAAGAAAGTCCACTCCTAATGTATGTCTGATTGTTTTGGTTCCTCAGCTACTGGCTGCTTGTGGCTTCTACTGTCTGTCTACTTCTACTGGCCCCCTAAGTCTGGGTATGTTGGCAGGCAGCCTCCTCCAAAGGCCAAAAGTTTGTGTTTTTTAATACAGCTTGAAGAATAAATAGCTCATGTAGTATTTTAGAGCAGACTTTAGGGGCAGAGACATCAGCCAGGCATTCCACTTCGTTGTTGTCCCCTCCTTCCTCTGCTCCTTTTGTGCTTTTTCAAGTGCCTGAGCTGGCTTTAGTTCCTCCCTTCAAACAACATAATCAAACAAAAACCATCACAGGAAAACCTGAAGAGACAGCTCAAGTATGAAATGGGCAAGTTTACAACCAGGCTGTATCTACATGATTACAGCGAGAATGGAAGATGGCGATGGCTTCACTGGAATTTGGTCAGGGGCAATGTAAGATGGGGGAAAAAAATAGAAAATGCAATGCTTCCATGGGAAAACACCAGGCTGTAAACTGCATCAGTGACTGTTCTGGTTACAAAAAAGAAAAGCTGTGCCTCTCTGAAGAATATGCCTTGAAACCCTGTCTTAACAGCAGGACAGGCCTAAGGGATGACAACTGCCCCTTCTGGATTCCCCTGCACTGCCTCACCAGCACTGCCTCGGGAGGATGAGGCACTGCCAACGGGCATGTCCCTGGGACAAACCTGAGAACAACACTTGCTGGGAGAAGTGAGGGGATGGGTGGAAGGGTGGAGTGGCCTGTCCCTGCTCCCACTTGTCCTGCCAGCTGCTGCCTGCAGGAAACTGCCGCCAGGACTGAACTAACACTCTGTACAGAGTTTGTGAGACCCTGACAGGAGCCAGAGCTCAGCCTTTACCCACTTCGACACCAACAAAATGTAGAGACAGATTAAGGGCAACAGGAACAAAGAAGGTGGGTTAAAGGCCCAAACCTACCTCTGGGTACGTATTTCACCAACTCCCACTGACTTTACTGCCAGGTCACTGTTATTGCAAGCAGCTGCCAGCCCTAAAATAGTCAAGTAAAATTCTGTGTATATCTAACAGCTTAGAAAAAGTCTGCTCGCCTGCATCCTTATCTGAATAATAACAACAGTAGAAAAAACAGTTAGCTACACACACACACACACACAAAAGAAAAAAACAACCCACCCCAACTTGCAGGAGAGAGGAGATACCCTAAAGCCTCTCATTGACTTTGCAGTTCAAGCCTGTATCAGTAGTTTTTGAAGTTACTTCACACCAAGCTTCAGTTCAGCAGCTTGGCACATCAGAGATATATACAGCCATTCAGCACCTTCCAGCAGCACAATGCTGTTATCTCTCACAAGGAAATACTTCGACTTTTCCTTTTTTCTTTTAATAGGATCATAAACACCCTCAAAACCCTCTTCCATTTGCATGGCTTCAAACTTCATTGAAATGGCATGAACTGTTCCACTGTCCTCTGAGGGAATAAATTCCACAGAATACCACTGTTTCTGCTCTGTTGTGCCACAACTCCAGTCAGTGGTTGGGAATCCATTAACTGAGACATCTCAGGAGTTGGTTTTGGACTCTTCATTTAGCTCAAACAACACCATCGAGAAAAACCTGTGCTAGGAGAGAGGATGCATGGTGAAGAGGATGGGGGGCTGCAGGGTAAGATCAGAAGGCAAAGCCCTTTCTCCTACAATCCAGCTGCCCTAGCAGAAGCAACAAGTGATTTGATATCCACTATTACTCCTAGCTTTGAGCAGTTATAATACAAGCTAGCAGGCTGCAAACTACTCCTGATTTAAGAACCTTAAAACAAATTACAGGAAAAAAAAATTAAAATCTAATTACTCAAAGCAACAGAAGAAAAGCTGAATGTATTTTTCCCTAGTTTTTCACATCCTTCTGCCAGAAGCTGTTTTGCCAGAGTGAAAGGATATGCTACATAAAGTCTTCTGTGCTCTCTGTCCATTACTTGGGTAGTTTTTAAAGGCAAAATGCCTTTGGTGTGCATCTATGGTGTGTGCCTGCTTTGCTCAGCAACACATTGTTGTGACTTAATTGCTTTGTTTTAATGGACAAAATAAATGACTAGCACAGCTTTGTCATCTCTAAATTGTGAGCTAGCATTTCAAAAGGAATGCAAGAAATTATGTGTTTTTCTGGGTATCTGAAAAAAGTTCAATTAGGGTAAAGAGATACATATTTAAATGTCTTAACAACAGCAAAATATTCCTTCATTTATGAAGCTTTATTTGACCTAAACCACCATGTTTTGCTATTAAACATGGTATTCTGTACTGATTTTTTTAGTCTTTTTTCACCATGCACAGTTCAGGAAACAGGAGATGTATCTAAATAGTAGAAAACAATCCTCTTTAGCCTAGTAAACAGGGATTAGAAAACCATTACAAAATTCTTATTGTGTAGGCTATGAAAAAAACAAAACAACACCCCAAAACAAATAAAAAACCAAACCTTGGAAGCCACACAAACCATTCCGTCTGTACACATTCCACCTCAGTAATGGCCTTGCAGCCACACGCTTGGTGAAATGTTCCCCAACAGGGCTTCTCGCACTGTTCAGTAACTACTCAAAGTTTAAGTCAGAGAAAAGCTTGTCAGATGACAGTCTATTCCCATGTCAATGCAGGATCTTCTGGGGCTTTGTACACTCCACCGCATGTACAGCATTCAGAAAGAGCAACAGTTGTTCCAAAACTTATCTTCGGTTTCTTTCTGGAGTATCCTTCTTTGCTGCAATTTAGCAGAATGAATAAATCAAGGGTCTTCTTCCATGTCATCTGGATTAGGAGCCATAATAAAATGCTGGGGGTACTCAAGGTTGTGTTCATAAGCATGTTCTTTCCAGCGTGCATCATCACTCTCGTGAGTAATGTAACGCTCTCCAATGCGTGTTTCAAATTCTCTGAGGTCAAGCCAAGTCTGATAATCCTAAGGAGTAAGAGAGATTTAAGGAAGCAGTTTAAAAAACAGCAGCACTACATTCCCACAGACAAGTTCTGCTGTTAATCCCTACTTTTAGTATAAAATATCCACAACATAGAAACAAGAAGATCCGTTACACCAACAAAGCCAAATACACAAATGTACACCTACCTCCTCCCCATCAAAATACCCCAAACCAAGTACCCACAAAGAAAAGCGCAAAATTAAATAGGTTAGCATCTAAGGTTGGAATACTGACAATGATTAATTGTTTTTTTTAATACAATCACTATTTTTGCTTTATTGTAAAATTAAATGTATACATACACATACAGGAAATTATACTCATTCCAGTATTATTTGTACTTGGAATTCATTGGGATTTTCCCCATAATGTCTTTTATTTGTGTGCATGGGTATGTGCACACAGTACTAGGAAACCATTGTGAAGTGAACCCACAACAAAGCAACGGATGGATTCTCTTCCAAATAAATCTGTTATAAACCAATTACAAGTGATAGCACATAGCAGCCTGTGAGTCTGCCTCGGCACTGAGCAACATTTATCTCTATCCTGCTTTCAGTGGAGCTCCACACCTTCGTCACCACCCACAATCAGGAGAGGCGCCAGAAGAGTAAAACTCTCTGTTGGTGTCAGACAGAAAGTACAGAGCAGGAGAGACAGCAGGACAAAAGTCTTCCTTAAGGAAAGAGGAGCCATTAATGGGTGGTCAGAATCCCACCTGTGAATGTGAATATTGAAGCCTCCACAAATGCTTCTCAACAAACTTTGACAGTGGCAGTTTTAATAAGCCTCTGAAGGATTTAATAAAAAAAAAAAAAAAAAAATTCATTATTTAGCTATTACAAATATATTGAAAAAGGTAGAAAGACTTACCTGTAACCACGGGTGGCTAAGGGATTTGTCAACACTGAAACGTTTTCTCATCTTCACTTGAAGCAAATTGTTTATTAAATCAATGGCTGACAAAGAAGAACAGACCAAAAATTATACTATTTCTTTCTCATTTAGATTTGCTTGTGTTAAATGAGGCTACAAAACAGGTATGGAGTAAGCTTTCCTCTCACCCTTTTTTCTTTGGTGGAAACACTAAAACCTTTACCATACTACTCAATCTTTTTCCTACTGATTTTAGTGATTTTCAGATATGCCTAAATACCTTTGGCATAATCCTGTGTTCCAAAATGATTTAGGTACTTTGGCTATTATATACTTTGGCATATATTCTTCCACAACTACCTGTGTTTTAATCGCATCCATTCCTAATTACAAATCTGGCATTGGAGTGCTCTAGAGATCAACCGTGTAAACTTGTAGATTGTTCAGACCTTGCATTTAGATCCAGGTTTGTTGATTAGCAAGTGGAACAAAAAACTAAAACTCTAGACTCAACTTTGAACCATTTCTGTAATTACAGTTTAGACAGAGTCGGTTTTGAGATCAGCATTCAGTAAATACTCAGAAACAATTCAATTTTTTCTTGGGAGTTCTGGGAAGCTTCAGGTTATTTACTCCACTCCTCATGCAAGCAATCATTTTTCTTGCTAAATTTACTGGCTCTTCCTGCCCCAAAAATTACCTAAAACATTGTATTTGACAATTCATCTTTCACAAATATATGGCAGCTCATATTTATCCATTCTGACATAGTCCACTAAACTCAAACTATAATTCTCACACTCCTACCTGAATGAACCTTGAGCTTTAAGCATTTGATTGCATTATCTACAAATAAAGACATTCTAATAGAGAAAATTAATTTCTTTACCTTCACTAGAAATTTCTTTCCAAGGATTTGGTGGGTACATAAATGCTGCATTTTGAATCTGATCATTGATATCCTCATCTTCATTAAATGGGAATGTACCACTAAGGCTCACGTAGACGATAACTCCTACTGACCACATGTCTAGAGAGCGGTTGTAACCTTTACTCCTGAGTACCTCAGGTGCGAGGTAAGCAGGTGTCCCCACCACAGAGCGCCTGAAAGATTTTTCCCCAATGATACGTGCAAAGCCAAAATCACACAGCTTCACCTGCAAAAGAAATGTGTTGTAAACTCAGACATCTGTTGGATCTCCAAAGTGTGTCACTGCCCAAGACCACAATGGTTCTGGATACTCTCTCTGCCATCACTTAAAAACTGTGCACTAAACCAAAGACATATTACACAAGCCAATCAGTTAAGGTTTCAAGTTGCTGGTTGTGGATCAGCCATGCTTCAGATTGAGACCCTTAAACTCAGGTTTAAGGCAGGTTGTGTAGCACATGGCCACAAGCATGCAGACAAGGACAAAAGAACTTGATTCCAAACTCAGCTTATTTCCAGAGGCAAATATGAACCCTCACTAGAATCAAAATTTAAAACACATTCAGGTGACATTCTTCTAAATTGTATCCCTGAAGCTGGAGGCTTCAACTACACAGAATCAAACAATGAGTTTTAGCTAGCACTCAGACCCGGCCAGCCTGGATGGAACAGTCCAATAATCATCCAGGTAAAAAATATCAACAGCTGGTGCCTGCACTGATGCTCAGATCTTCATGATTCTGTGTTCTTCAAGTTCCTTAACTTGAACACAGCAAGCACTTGTGCAGATAAAAGGATCCAGATTGAGTCCAATGCTAAACCCAAGCAAATAAGCCCTCCTCAGAGAATAAGAAATAGCAATACACTAAAGATACGTAAGTGACCCTCCAAAAATTCACTCTACTTTGTACTAGTTAACAGGATTAGAAGCAATAACTGCCTAGCAGTTTTTAATTTCTGTGTATCCTCCACAAAACTCACACTGCCCAAGGTATCTAATGTAACAGTTGACTGGGGTGAGTGTTGCCAGTACCTAAATAGTACTATCACTGAGCAGCGTTCCTCTCCTGGAAATCAATTGTTTAGTTTATATTACAACATAGTATCACACATACTGATGATGAAGCTCCTTGAGAAAGACCAGTGACAAATGAGTCAGTCCCTTTTCACAAGACTTTATAAGCAACACAGACAAGCGAAGAAGAGGAGATGCACAACAGAGAAGAAATTGTTTCCTAGGGTCAAACAGCACTAGAACAGAAGCAAAGTCTTGAGTTTTCTAGTTAGTCCTGTGCCTTTTCCACTGGAATACTGTCATTAATCCAGAGTACCAATTTCCAGGCACTCTTTATGAGCATAAAAGTAGATGCAGTCTACACTGCCTTTTGCTAAGTGCTGGCAGTCGTACTTTTCAGGCTCCTTGGAAGAGAATACTGGTGAATAGTATTGTTGTGAGGCATGATCCATGTCTGAAGGGAAAGGAACTGCAACAGACCACTGAGCATAAAGCTAGGCTAAGAGTTGGAAGGGAAAAAAAAACCCAGACAACTATAATACATGGAGTTCAATTAATTCTTGACTAAGTCAGTCGAACAATCCCACAAGAGGTTCCTTTTTAAGCTGCAAAGCCTGTATTTATGTTTAAAAAAGAACAATGAAAAGTGATGACAATAATTTTTTAATCTTCACTCACTTGAGGGAATGGCTCTGCTGATGCTAGTAGTACGTTTTCAGGTTTCAAATCACAGTGCACAATATTCTTGAAGTGTAAATTCCTCAAAGCAACAAGTATCTACAAAAAGGAAAGAATATTTTCAGAACTATTCAAGCAGATGTGTCAAAAGCCAGACTCATTAGCCAATAAAGTAATTTGTATCAATATAGTCTTCAAGAATTAACTCACATATACTGTACAAGTACTACTTTTTCAAGTCTATCAAGACTTCAAACTGATAGGGTTTATTTTCTTTATTTTTTTTCTCCCTTTCTCCCTCTCTGTCTTTTTGAATGCTTACTGTTTTGACATGCACCTTTGAATGTCCATGTTGGAAAAGAAGGGAAGAAATCCTCACAAAATTAACATTCAAACTTCTTTCCATGTCAATTCATCTTTCATTAGACATGCAGCCCTCTATGCTGTCTCTTTTAAGTAACAATATAAAAAAACAAAACAAAAACAAAAAAACAAAAAAAAAACCCCACAACTTTCTCCAAGCTCCATTTCCATATAATTACAAAAGATAAATCTAGCCTTTAGACTGAATGCCAACCTGAGTGACCATGAACTTAGTTATTCGCTCTGGAAGTCGACTTTTCTCACTAGAAAGAATCATCTCTAGCATATCCCCGTGCAGCTTCTCCATCACAACAAAGACCCGTTCCGGGGTTTCAAACATGCATTCCAGGTTAACAATTCCAGGGTGGTGCAAATTCTAAAACAAAGCAATATACCTACATTACTAAAATGAAACAGCATTAAATACATCGAGTTACATAGGATTTTTTTATCACAAATCAAAAAGTAGTTACAAGGAGTTAGAGATGAAAAAACAAAATGTCTGAGGCAAGCAACTAGCTTGAAAGAAATGTCAACCCATGAAACGTGCCAATTATCACTACTAAGACTACTTTATTTTAGCATAAATTATTTGTAATGGTTAATTTTACCATTGATATACTCAGTAGTCTGAGTACAAAACATGCAAGAATAACACTCATAGATCGAGGAACTAGTAGTGAAAGACAGCAAAAAAATAGAGTTTCCTGCTACCCAAGGAAGGCAACATGGAGTCAAAGAACACGTCCTTCAGTGGATCCCCTACAGAGGGTAGATATCACTCCCAAGTTATCAACTCTACCAAATAGTCAGCTATTCCCACTCTTCTAAGAACCCCTCTTACAAAAAGACTCAGAAGTCACATATGCAGATTTAGAAATCAATTCAGAGCACTTTCACACACAACAAAGTCTCATTAATGGCTTATTTGAGAAAAAACTCCAACATGATCCAGAAGTACTTTTGTACCTGGAGAATGGCTACTTCATTACGAAGCTGACTTTCCTGTTTTGTTGGAAACCTCATCTTGTCAATGACTTTGATAGCCACATCTCTTCCAGTCTTCCTGTGTTTTCCTAAACAGAAAGTCAATGTCAGCCATTGAGAGGCAGAAAGCAATCCATAGCTATGAAACTTATTACAGCAGAAATTCCTTTTTGGGGAAACAAGTATGTACTGTACAAGCATACAATGTTGCTATATTTAAAATTGCAATTGGTATATGAGTAAAAAGAAGTGATCAGCTTCAACAGAAGTGTTGGAGATAAATTTTAACTAGTTACTATTCTGCTGTCAAGTATGCACATTGACATTAGATGTATGAGGTGAAGTTTTTGCTTGTGCAAGGGATATGCACATGAGCAAGTAATACCAACTCCTACACCATATTGCCTCTCTTCTGTAAAAAAAGCCCACCAACAAAACCATTCAAGACTAATGAGAAGATAGACTTACAAGTCTTCTCCAGTAGTTTCATACTTTCTTGGGCACCACGTGCACTGGAAATTATATACCTAATGCTCTATGAGAACATGAGTAATTATGTGCCATAACAACATGTTAACAACCAGGGGCAGTCCGTAGGGATCAAAAAGCTCTACAAAAAAGCCTGTGGTTAAAAATAAAAACTTGTGCTGATATCACCAAATAGTATTCCTTGCTGCAACCTGCATCGGCTACATAAGAAGCATTCTGCAATACACGGACAGAAGGTTTCAAGGGCTAAGTGAGTAGCTGTAAATGCTTACCCTGCTTCTCCACAGCTCCTACATTGACTTCTATCACATACACATTAGAGAGGTTAACGGGGTCACACACAACCAGATCTTGGTAATCTAAGACATTTAATACTAAACTAATACAGAACCAAAGGAAAAAAGTCATCACCTGCTCAGTGAAGGATCGGGAAGGTGTTTTAGGGAGAAGGATGACACACAAAGTTACAGTGCAAGTGGCACAGAGGACTCTACTGGTACTGCTACAGGGAGCCCAGCTAGTCCTCACATGTCACCCAGCCTGGCCTCACTTGCTTTGCACTCAGAACTGGTGGCCAGGGTTTAGGTAGGGCATAGAAATTGTTCCAAAGGCCGCTGCACCAAGCAACTAATGCGCCTGCCTTAAATATCATGAATAAAGGGTCACAAACAGGCTTATCTCTACCAGACAAAGTAAGGCAGTTCATGCAGATACCATTCAAGGTTCAAAAGTGTTCACAAGGTCACCAAATAGAAATAACAATTGGGGAGCAAAGAATAATTTTTAAAAAAATATTCCATTAGTCCTATGGAAAACATACACTGTAAATGGACTGTCACAGGCAGCAGCATAAGTACAGGATAAAGTCCTGAAAGAGAGATCTGGGGAGTTTTGTCATTTTGTCTGTTATAAATCAGCAAATTTTAGGCAAAACATTAGAAATCACAGTGCCTGGCCATAATTTAAACAAACTTTAAATTCAGAGAAAAATCACTGTAGGTCCCCTAGACATGTAATTATATTGAAATACAGCAGAAATATCAGCAATTATGAACTAGATGTAAAACCCAGAAAACAAATGGTAAGTTGCAAGACAGCATAAAGCTAAACCACCAAACAAACAAACCACTTCACTACAGAAGCTAGACTAGAGCAAGAAACCGAACATGAAAAAAGAGTGACAGAAAAGCAGCTTGAAAATTCCTTTTCCCAAGTGAAACAAGACCAACCAGGTCTCAGTGCAAGTCTTAGATCAACAAGAAGCTGTCAAGAATCCTTTTTTCCTGTCTCCATTTTTCAGACTGTTTGAAACTAACCAAAACAGGAAAAGCAGAAACTGTTCCCATTGAAAGATACAGGAGTCAGATACCAATATCCTGTAACAAGTTCTTGATTTACAATTTGTAAATGTTTGTCAACAGAGGACATAAATCCAAAAACTAACCAATGAACTCCACAACCATGGAAGAAATTTAATTTTTTTTTAATTAGCTTTTAAAACAAAGGTTTTGCTACCATTGTTTCAGTAAGTCTACACAAACCAGTAGGGAGAAGTTACCAGATGCACTCTCCCCGAACATGAGCAACCATTAAGCAGTGTACAGCAGCAGCAAAGTAATATTCTTTTATATATCTTTTCTTGCTCTTTCCAACTAGTGGATTTAATTTAAGAAATTTGTTACACATCGCCTATCTATTTTAAAGCATCATTAAGTGAAAAATAATAATAAAAGCCTTTTATAAGCATTTATTATATTTATGAGAATTTATAAGCACAGAATCATGCAAAATACCAATCTGAGATTTATCCAAAAGATAATTTAGGAGATTATATATATATAAAAATAAAATTAAAACATTAAAATACTGTCTGCATTTGTGCATGTTTCATTCATAAGAGAGGGAGCACACTTTGATTCACATTATTCCGTAAGAAACAGAAGGGCAACAATAGACCTCTCTCAAGAGTGATGTAAAACCAGACCATGAAGCTGGATTTCTATCAAGAAGTTCAGAAGTATCAGAGAAAAGTACTTAAAACCACACAACTGGCCCACAGAAAAATCATAGTCACAACACTTCCTAACTAGAAAGCCAACTTGATGGAAGCAGAAAGTTTATCGCTCTTAAATCATTACTTATCACTTTGTATTTCTTTCCAGATTGACCATCTGTAGTTTTCTCAATACTGGAGATAACACACAGTATTTAAAAAAGAGAAAGAAACAGAGTTCACATGATGATTTTCTAGCATTACTTCTTTTTGTGATTACATACTCTAAAACAAGCTCTATGTTACAATAGAAGTTTTTAAAAACAGGTGAAAAACCTACATTTGAAAGGTAAAGAGAGACCTCTTGACAAAGAATTCCTCCCTCTAGTTTATCCTGCTAACAGAAATTTGTAGCAAACCTGTTTATGTAAAGTATGTCAATAATATTTTTGCATAAATACTGTCAAACCATAAACTCAGCTATGACTTTTCTTATTGCTTTTGGCCGTATTTCTCAGATATCATTAAAAACAGGCATAACTGACAGCCTCATTAAATATGTGACTTCTAATACTGTATAATACGGACAACAGTGTTAGAATTTGCAATTAAAACCCCAAATTAACCAAGGCCAGATTCAGGCTAGAGATTGCTTTGTATTTGCTTTGTGGTCAGAATGCAACGCATATTCCAAATTGATGTTGACGCTACTGCAAATCTCCAAATGCAAAAAAAAATGTAAGAAATACTGTACATACAACTGCAGAGACACATTAAGTAAACCAAACAACACTTTTAACAAGATAAACTTCACACAGACATTCTAGATACAGCCAAGTAAATATGAAAAGGCTAATGACATCAAGCAGACAGACATTCCACCTTAACAAATACATAGTGGAATCTAATTTAATTTACCTCCATACACAATCCCGAACTGACCAGAACCCAGCACTTCATCAGCAAATATTTGGTACACAGAGCTGATATCCTAATGCATGAAAAAAATCACAAATGTCAGGAGTAATCAGAATGTTCATGAGCATATTAGTTAGTACTGGGATAAGCTATATTTATATTTTACATTAAACTCTGTAAAGGTTGCCATCATTACCCCAAACAGAAAAACACAACAAACTTCTCCTGAAAAGTTTCCCTGTAAGCAGAGACACACACTCATACAAATTAACAGCTGTGCCAGGTACCTGTATATAACACAGACTTTAGCTACCACACCCTGGTGTTGCTTTTTCGTCCAGACACTGTTAGTAGCAATTACTTTGTAACACCCAAGTAAATAAACACCATTATTAAACAATGCACATGACTCACCACATTCTCCTGGACTTGGCAATTTGATACAGAGATGCTTAGAGACAACTCCTCTGCAACAAAAAAAAAGATATAACTGAGTAAATAAATAGGAAGGGATAGCTTTTTCTAGTAAAAAAGCTGCGGTAAAACAACAAAACACCTTTTACTTCACCAGTCATGGTGAAACATTTTTATTGATGTTCTGCAGAATCATCACACCCTGCTACTAAAATTTCACAGATTGATTAGATAAACAATTCTGCGAGTTTTGCTGGGATTATTTGTCTGTTTTTGTCATATCACTGGTTACAAAAATGGTAGAATAGTAGAAGCGTGTATGCAGTAAGAGAGCTGGAGAGCCAAAACCAATAGTAATGTGGTAACTGTATCAGAATTCATTAAACTACTAGGAATTGCTGATAGTAATATAGAGAAACACCAGTACATCCCTCATACTCAAACAAATATGGTTATTAATTTTCTGTGGCATCAAGATATACAAAATTAATGCATAAGGAAGGAAATCAAGCTGACCAGGGCCTGGCCAATTAGTGACTGCGGTAATGCATCAGTGAATAATGTATTGGAGAAGGGGAAGAAGTTGCTGTGCAGTTGCTAAACTGCAACAGGGAGTGAGAATGTGAAAACATCTCCACAGACACCAAGGTCAGTGGAAAAGGAGGGACAGAAGAGTGTTTAGGCCCTTAAAAGACTCCCCTATGACCTGTGGTGAGGACAATGGTGAGGCAGTTGTGCCCCTGCAGGCCACGGGGAGGCCACTGGGGAGCAGAGACCCACCACCACCATGGAGGTCCCCACACCGGAGTGGGTGGATACCTGAAGGAGGCTATGACTCCATGGGAAGCTCATCCTGGAGCAAGTTCCTGGCAAGACCTGGGAGTCCATGGGGAGACAGGAGCTCACACCAGAGCAGGTTTGCTGTCAGGACTTGTGATCCTGTGAGGGATTCAGGCTGGAGTAGTCAGTACCTGAAGGACTGTCCTCCTGGTGAGTGACTCATGCTGGGGCAGGCTGCCCCTGTGGGAGGCCCCATGCCAGAGCAGTTAGTGAGGAACTGTAGTTCATGGGAAGTAGCCCACGCTGAAGTTTGTGACGGACTGTTTCCTGTGGGAGGGACCCCACAGTGTAGCAGTGGGAAGCGTGAGGAGGCCTTCCCCTGAGAAGAAGCAGCAGCGAAGTCCATCTGTAATGAATTGACCACAACACCCTTTCCCTGAGCCACTAGAAAGGCGTGGTACAGGGAGGTGTTTTAAGATTTGGTTTTGTTTCTCATTCCCCTATTCTGTTTTGATTATTCATTAATAAATCAAACCTCCCCAAGCTGAGTCTGTTTTGCCCGCGACACTAATTGCTGAGTGATCTCCCTGTCCTTATCTCAACCTTGTCCAGTTTAGGAGGGGGAGTGACAGAATGACTTGCTGGGCATCTGGCACCCAGAGAGGGCTAAACCAGCACACATAAATAGTCTTTGTTTCATGGATAAACTACACAAGCATATCAGTCTTTGGAATATAAGAGCACACCTAGGAGGTGTAATTTGGAAGTAAAAGCATAAGATAAAGATATAGAATTTTTCAGCCTGCAGATGGTGACACAACATTTTCATTTACAGGAATAACATTATGATTCATGCACAAGATGGAATACATCAAGGAAAGCAGAAAGTATCCTTTGCCTTTGACTTCAAAGACAGTGAAGAAGAGTCTCAGACAAAAATGGACTCCTACCACTTGTTAACTTTAAAGAAAAAAAAAAGGAGTAGAACAATTTCACTTACAAGGTAAATCAAAGATATCCTATACATATTATTGCACTTGGAAAAAAAAGCTTTTGCCACGCTAAGAAAATGCTTGAGCTTTAAAAACATAATTTCAGAGAACAAAGAAAATATCTGAATCTAGTCTTTGCCATCTGTGCTTTATCTCAATGAAAGAATTTACAGACTTAAGGTAGTAACAAATACTAGTTCTCAAAGACATTCTGAATACTGCATTCAAAATATAAACTGGAATCACAGCCTTGCATATGTCTACTGATAATTGACTATAGTCAAGTTTGTACTGGAATACAGGACACAAGCAAAAACAAGGAAGAAGGGAGACAAAAAGGTCAGCACAAACTGCAGCAGGGTTGAAACAAGGTAACTGGTAAGTGAAGATACAGTTTTTGAAACTCTTTAAAGAGAACACACTGAACTGTTCTCCACAGATAGCTACAGAACTCAAAATATCTGGTAGGTAGAGCTTGAGTCACTCCTTCCAAATAAATCCATTTTTCTAGTGTGTGAAATGCCAGGATTCTGATAAACCCAAAATAATACCATTTTTCTAGTGTCTGAAATGCCAGCAATGCTAGGATTCAATATGCAATGCAGATGAGGAGACAGCTTACTAATCTTCTCTCTCCTCTCAGAAACATCCCACCCTAACTACCTGGTACAAGGTCAGAAAGGACTCTTTCCTACGGGTCAGACTGGAAGAGTATCCTCATTTCTAGCTACTTTCTGGCCAGAATGTGGTATAAATTGACTGGCTAGTGTATTATGGACATTTTGACATGCAAATTCCCTGCTGCTGCAAGTATTTCAAGCACTATCAATGTCTCTCATCTCTTTTGGTCTTCCATTTAAAAGAACAAAAGAACATATCTGAGTCTTTTTTTTTTTTTTTTTAAACTAAAAGCTTGATTTTCTTCAAGGCTCTCAGGATAGATTTCATGACTCACAATGTGTAGGAAGAAGAGGGATGAACAGACATTTTCTTAGATTTTTTGAGTTTAAAATCCAATCTGTCTAAAACTAAGCAAATGCCACTCTACAACTCAAGGTACTTTCTTATACTCCTACAATCCTAAACATGCTAAAATACTTCCTCTCTGTATCTACCTCTGCAGCTCTACTTCCTACCACTCTCAAGTTTTAATATTAAAATTTTATAATTTGTATCTATGAAAAAAATACTGATTTTGGAAAAAGCAACTGTCTTTGCAAATCTCTCAGCAACAGTAAGTGTTTGTATTCTAGAACCTAAGAGAGTTTGGGGATATATATATGTATATGGAACTAAAAATGTTGTACCAAAAGTGGTATTTTATGTAGATATAAGCCCTTTTATGAGGTAGCATCTTACAGATACATCTCTTCATGGTAATTAAATACAGACAGCAGTACTGGCATTTCATAATTTACCATTTCAGACTATAACTTTATTTTCAGAAAGTGTCTTTGCCTCAGACTAGTATGTACATGTTCTTAACTGTTGCTGATGCAGAGTTGCCAGTTATCAGAGAGACAGAGGAACTAATCTCAGAATTGCCTGCAAAAGAAAATTTCACTAAAAAAAGACCAAGGCAGTAGCTGGAAGATGAAGAGAAAATAAAGAACGAAAGCATAAATTTCAGTATAGAATGGGATTGCATCTTGTTGCAAAGAACAAGGAGACATCATAAGAGAAAGAGCAAAACGGAAAATTTAGTGGAGCCTTGATAATGAATGCGATCCTACGCCAGAGAATGAAAAGGAGGGCAGGTGTATAAAAGAGAGAATAGGGCACTTTTTATCACTGCCTAAGGCTCAGCAGAAGTTCTTTCCATCACTGGCAGTACTTACATTGCATTACTAACTCCCTTTTCTTCTCCATAGCTACTAACATGTCACAGATGTTTTAAAAAACTAAACAGGGGGCAACATCAAAAGGCATCCAAATTTGAAATAATTCAGAGTATATGGATATAATTTGGATATATTTACTTATTAAAGTATATCAGAAATATTTAAAATATGGTCCCTTTTTACATCCAGTAACTATGTGTGAGTACTTAGTGCTCCTATAATAAAGCTCTGCAATGTGCTTCACACTATAAATCTAATTCTTAACTCCTATTTCGCGCTACAACAGATTAAAGTATTTGCTGATCCTCCAAAAACCTAGAGTGCCCCTTTTTAGAGACTTGAGGAAAATCACGAACCCAGTTCAGCAGAGAACAGACAGATAATACTTCACTCTTTTCTGGAAGGAATTTCTACCATTAACAGCTTAAGAATATGAATAATAGTGCCTTGTCTGCCTGCTTACTGTGATCTTTTCCTTGTCCTGCAGCAGTGCAAACGCTAGCTTGAGGAGTGACTGGCATCAAAGCCTGACGAATGGCTTTCTCCCAGCCCTGAGCTACGTCAAGTCCAACTCCGGTGGCAGCAAGAACAGGACTGTGATGATTGCTGCCATTGTTTTCACCAACAAAGTACACCATCGTGTCAGTGATGATCTCAAAACAGTATGGGTTGCTGCCCTGCACCATGTTTGAAAAATCTCGAGGCTGAGTCACCTGGAGAATTTCTGAAAGTGGAATCTCCTGAAGAAAAATATTAAAGATTAAAAAATTAAAATGCACATAATATTTTAATATGCTGATACTCTAAACTTAAAGTGATTGCAAAGAAATCAAACAAATATATCAGAATACTAAAACACGAGGCTTCATAATTGAAGTCAAATTGTGCGTTGAACATCTCCCACCACAGTTTTCTGAATTCCTCTATACAAGCCTAGAAAGACTTGTAGCCTCACCACAGCACTCTCTATACAACCACTGTTTTCTACTCAGACAACCTGCACACATAGTCAGCATGAGATACACTTCTATAGCACACAAATGACACAAAACTACAGACTGACTGTTTTCCCCATTATTTATACAGCTTAGCTGGAGAAGAACACGAGAGGCAGCAAAAAATGAAACAAAAGAACATTAAGAAGAGGATGCAGTTATATAAGCTCGTCAACAAGCACTGCTGCAACTATCTGAATCATTTTGGGTAGAGACTCTCTTTCATACAGACATTAACAATTTCTACCAGCTCCTCTACCTTATCAGTTTAAGATCATGGTACAAGCAGTGCTAGAGAAAAGATCTGAAGAAAGAAACAGTTGCAAGTTCACACCAGCTGGAGAAGTATGTTCCACATGCATGGGAAGGTGTCCCATCACTTGCCAGAGCAGGGAACCAGCAAATGAACACCGGTCTGGCATTAGGGGGACCAGAGACAGTACCTGATTAAGATGAAAATCATTTAAATGTAAACGCAAAAACTGTAATGATTCTAAAGGGAAAGACAACCTGAGATGTAAGCTGTTATAAAAGGGGTGCAGAGGGGCAAGTCAAAGGACTAAAGGCAGTGACATAACAAAGGAACAAGCAAGGAACATACTTTACCAGCTTTGTTTTCAATGCACAGGGCAATACAAGTATCAGAGAAGAGATTGCATTAGTCAAGATAGGGACGAAAAGGATCTGGGCAAGTTTAGCTGGGTGAACAGAGAAAAGGCTTGATCTTAGAGATGTTATAAAGGAAGAAGCTGCAAGATCTGGACCCTCACCTAAAGGCGTAAGACAAGAAAGGGGAAAAATCCTGTTTATACAGTCAAACACATTTTATGAATAATCTACCATTGAGCGTATTATTACATTAACAATATACCAAACTTGTTGCTGAATTTCACTTATAGAATGTCAGTCTGCACAGTAAATTTTCCTCTGAATCTTGCTTGCAACTTTTGGTTGTACATTTGGGAATAATTTTATGTTGTGAACCTCAAAATAAAAGACATAAAAGCATGCAATCCTTCAGTCCCACTTATAGAATGCAACTGTGAAGAATGCTTAATACTCTAGGTAATGTAGGAGAACAGTATGTGTAAAATGTAAGGAGAGACACAGTCAAGAGGATTAGAACATGAGCTGCAAACAACTTCTTAAAGTTACTCTTGGACCTCCTCACTTACAAGCTTTGGCCAACAATTAATGCGGTTACAGTTTCGATTAAAAAAGAAGAAACAGAGATAATGCTTATCCTGCTCACAAATAGATTTCAGATCTATAAAGCACTGAGTAAATCAACTGCAATATAATTATTAATCATCATTAATTACCTTATAATATTTTGTTCCAGATTCATTTTGAAACAGTGTGAGGCATTTGCTGTCCAGTCTCCAGTAATGTCTTTTTCTCTGCAGAATGCCCAGTACAATAAAATAAGGAATATATTACTTGTTTGGCTTTTGTTTACCAATTGTTTAAATTAAAAATGCTTTACATTACTAAGAAAATTAATTAACATTAACCTACAGTTGCATCTTAGACTAGACACATGAAAAAATACACTTTGGAAAGAAAAATTCAAGAAGGAGCTCAAAAAATTATTTCCCCAAGTCAGAAAAAAATAAATACCACTTACCTTACAGTAATAGCAGTGACAACAACAGTTATCTTACACAGGAAAAACATGTACCTACACAGATTTTATTCCTGGTGCACATGCTCATAAAACCTGAATTGTTTTAATTTAGTAACAATTGTGGGAGTCATGCTTTCTCCCTCTGTACCCTCACACCAGAACTATGAGGGTTCAGTGACTGACCAAGCCTAATGAGTCCTTAATTCTTTAGTCAACACAAAATTCTAGAAGGTCAAACATTACGCAATGGCAAGACAGACAAATTATGAGATTAAAATGGAGAAAATATATCAGGGAAAAAACAAGATACACTACATAACCATTTTCTGGAAGTCTCCAATGAGAACTATCTTCTCCACCAAAAAGTAATATGAATAGCTGTTGCACATAACTGTCATGTAGTTTTAAGCAGAAGAACATTCCTCAAAACACGGAAGCTTTTAGAAAGCTAATATGTCTGTATGAATGCAACTTAATTCATATAGTTAGAAAACCATTTTTTATTTTCTGTGACAAAGATCCAAGGCCTTTAACTCTGGCCTAGCATGACAAAGTCTGAAACATAGTACAGCAGAGTTTAAAAATCACTTCAATCGTGTGGAAGCTGACTATCTGTACGAGTTAGACAAAGAAAGCTAAGTCATTAATGGATTTAACTGAATGGAATTCCCAGCCAGCACTGAATGGAAATTGGATGAAAGCATAAGGGTGAATCCGTCATGTGGACATGTATGGTCTTTATTAATCATGAATCAGGGAAGACTTGGGAGAGGAGAAATTAAGAAACAGGTTGGTAACTCACCCAGGGATTCAAATTTTGCCCATACCCTATTCTGAGTAAGGATGGGCTCAGAGTGAGGAAAAGAATACAGATGATGACACAGACACTTCTCACTATAAAGAATGAAGTATCCAGAGTCAGCAAAAGACATACAGATATTGCTGTTAAAAGTGAACCTCTTTCAGGAATAGGAAATAGTCTGACATTGTTAAGTGCAGAGCAGTCAAGTCTTGGCTAGAATCTCATCTGAAATATGCTAGATACTTATTTTGGTTTGTGATAAATCCATCTAGGTATTAGAATAATGAACTTTAAAGAAATCTTTTGTAAGGTGCTTTTCAACAGACCACTTGCAGTGGTCTGTTTAGTTGACAGTTACAGAAAGCAAAAACACTACAGTAACCTGAGCTGACTATTACCCCTCAGCTTGATTTCAGCAGAACTTAAATGACTTCTCTAAATTCCTGAAGTCCGTCTTCAATCAGACTCCTGTGTAGACACAAAGAATGCAACATTTCAAAGAATGCTGCCTTTCATGAACAGTCTCAGTGACACACTGTGCTTCACAAGATCTGAGAATTGACTTCATCCTTTTTATTCAGCTACCAAAAGACAAGAGGATTCACTCCCTCCAATCAGACAACTCTAAAGAACCCAGTTATTCATCCTTACCTTCCTTCTCAATACACAAAACCAAGGAAGTTGCCTTAGAAGGTTTGATTAAGAGATAATTATTGGTAGCACTGGAAACTAACAACATAGTCTTTTTGGAGGATGCTTGCATACCCAAGGACATGCAATGAAACATAAACCTTTGATCCACTGACATCCAGAGGAACAGTGAGTTTGGGGGACATGGTGTTCAGTAACACTTTTTTATATAGAGAGAATTGTCAGGGGGTTAAAGGCTCCCATATCTACACATAAATATTTACAGACACCTGTATCATTAGCATAATAGTGTCAACCATTTCAGTACTCTACACTTTATGATGATTTCCACCTTTTGGTGTACTAGAGTAAAAAACAATGATACAAATATGTAGGTCAACTGCTAAACAGATTGAAGAGATAAACAAATTATTCCAAATTATCATCTCTGGAAAGCTGAAATCTTAAACATGCAGTCCATCTGAGAAAATTTAGAGGTGCTTCTCTTTAGAAGTGGGAAGGAAAAGTGCTGTTGAATCACCACTTACAGAATTTTTAACAAACTATGACATCTCTCTTGCAAGAGATTTCTTTATAATGAACATCTGGCTAAATTCTTTCAAATGATGCAGTAAATCAGAATACCTAAATAAAAGAAATAAAATATACTGATTCAGCAAAGTCATTTAACTTAATATAGCAAGAAACTAAAGTCACTAACCAGATTATCTCTACTAGTATAGTGGACCATCCATCCTTCCTTCACCATTGTACTGCTCTTCCTCTTTGTGTGCTTGATTGACTGTACAACTCTCATAAGAGGAATATTATTGCTTGTTGATGGACTGAAAAAAGGTAGAACAGATAATATTTAACAAGTCAAAATACAAGAGTACTGTAATTCTACTAGTACTACACATTTATTCTATAATTTTCAGGAACAAGCATCTTTTCTTCCTTTACAAATTTCACTGACAGATGAAATTTATATGTTTTCCGAGCTCCCACTAACTCTTCCTACTACAAGTATTGCAGTATTTAAATTACTCCACAGAATACAGAAATAACAAACTGCAATGAGAACACCTACAGAAACCATCTTCTCTCAAAACAATTATCTGAGACTCCTGGCCTTAACCTAGAATAAAAAGATAATTAAAATCAACATTGCTATCATTGTCCAAGCTGACTATGTTTTTACACTAATGAAGGTCTCTATATAAGAGTACTTTCAATTTATGAAAATATAAGCGAGGATCTGTTAATTTAAATAAGAGCTGCACTAGAAAATCAGGGATATTACATGTCCCACAAACAGGGATTTAACAGTCCCTAATACCTTGACAGAGTCATTAGTTAAACAGATATGTTTTAATAGCAGTGAAGATGAAGCCAGTCCCTAAGTTGTCTGGTTTAAAACCAGAGCTCCTGCATGTGGTGTTAATAGAAATGTTGGTAAACACATGAAATCACAAGGTAAAACCTTGTGAAACCAGAAGTGCAACGATGCTTTAACACAGCACATAGTTACACTGAAGAATTGGCTGCCACAGGATGCTGTACGTACCAATAACTCCACTTGTTTTAAACCTGACTAGAAATAAATGGAAAAATCCCACCTAGAGGTGGAACACAAAAAATATGTTATTTCCAACTCAGGACAGCTGGGAAGGTATCACTATATGCTCTTCCTTGCATATTTGCTATTAAGCCCTGAGCTAAAATGACCTTCAGTTTGACCTAATACAATTGGCTCTTATGTTATTAGATTACACTATTCAGATTAACATAGAAAGTAAAAAGACCAAACTTGATTAAAGGAACTATGTAAGAATTATCGGACTTCAGAAAAATCACATTCAAGATTGATAAACAAAACTTCTGGCTAAAATGCATAAATCATGTGACTATTAAAACCACTTGAGTAATTCCTTTTAAATGAACATATGCATAACAGTAACTAAATTAGGACAAAGTCAAAGACCTTATTCATGTCTTTAGCCATGTTAAGCCATAAATTTTACCATGTTTTGATCATCTGGTTTTATTTATTGCAGTCATAGCACTGCACTTTTTCCAATTAGAAGACACTTATTAGTTTATATTTCAGATTCTCTCAAGAGAGGATAAATTTACAGACACAAATTAAAAAAAAAAACAGCACTTAAAGCAGTAAAACTGGGCTCATCAGGTTAGTTTTATTCACAATATTGAGGAAAGTATTGAGCAAAAAAATCCTTTTTCTATCTTACCTGATGGTTTTGACAGCTTCTTCATCTTTGTCTGCATCAAGGTCAGAAGGATCCATAAAGAAGATTTTGTCCTCTGGAGGAGAGGGCTCTTCAGCATCATCTAGACCTCGACTACCATCACTGTTCATTTCACTGCTATCAACTTCCATTGGCATATCCAAGTCCTGGCCTGAGCTAGCAGGTTCTGGAAACAACACAGGATTCACAGATAGTATTTCAAATATATAGTTTGACCCAAAAAAAAAAAAAAAAAAAAAGCCCCAAAAGTCCAGAAAATTTCCTCTTCAGTTCACACTTTTGCAAGTAAACATAAGTTTTTTTTGCTAAATGATGCAGAATATACTAACAAGCATTATTAATTTGGTTTTGCTAAATGCCAAGGCAACAGAGACCCAACTAAAACAAGATTCATAATGAAAGAAATGGCATTAAAAGCTTAAGGTTTTAATCTAAATGTCATTAATTAATTCTGTTCCACAAGTAATCAGTACTAAGTAACCTTTTGATGGATAGTGATGACAGAGAATTATGCCTGTGCAAACCAACGTCAACAGAAACCCAACTCTGTTCCTGCTGCCCTTGTAGCCTATAATAGCAAAAGAGAAAAGAGTGGCTGTGGCATTGCAGGAAAAGAGTAAAACGGAACAGAACTTATTCACATCTGACTCTCTGCTGGCAGATGTTTAAAAGTTTCCAAAAGCTGTACAACTTGCACTGTGGAAAACTAAGAATTAAGAATACCTTCACCTCTGGTCTTCTGGGGTTTTTTGGGTTTTTTGTTTTTTTTTTTTTTTTTTTTTTTGTCTGAGGAAAGCTCAGTTTAAGGATGAGAGAAAGAACAAAAAAATAAACAACTCTTTATGTCCACAGAAAAATGGTACAAAATTGTAGTTCCTCATTTATATGCCCTGGCACCTTAGCATCACAAGGGTGGTGTAAGCAGGCTGCCGCAATTTTTGTACCCTGTTGGTCATGGCCACCAATCTCAAGACCTAGGCAAGAGCCTTGGAGCTGGAGAAGGAAGACATGAATGGACAGACAACAGCAAGGGACCCACTGGCTAACAGGGCTGCGACCCAGAACTCTGAATCAGGCTGTACAGTTCAGCATCATCTGCTGCATGTTAATTTTATACCCTTGAAAGATACATGTGCCAAGGACAAAGATATGTGCAACACCACTACAGAACAGCTGAAGTTGGAGGGCACCTCTGGAGGTCATCTGGTCCAACAACCCCTGTGAGTCCACTTCTTCAGCCTATCTGGGTTCCCTAGGATGCCTGCACAACTCTGTAATATATCAGCCTGTCCTCCCCATCAGCACCAAACTTGCCGAGGGTACACTCTGTCCCATCGCCCAGATCATTAAGATACTGAGGAGTACTGGACCCAGTATTAGCTTCTGGGGTACACAGGAGCCTCCAACTAGAACTCATGCCACTGATCACTACTCTCTAGGCCTACCAATTCAACCACCTTTCAGTCCACATCACTGTCCGCTCATCCACCCCACATTTCATCAGTTTAACACTGGTCTAAAACTTAGAAGAATAAGACTCTAACCTTTCTTCAACATACTGTTCCTTACCTTCTCCTTTCAAAATTGTAAGGCTTATTTAGAAAACAGTCCTAATTAATTGAGGTTTCAAAGAAATTAGAGCAGTTTTTTTTTGTTTCAGTTTGGCCTGCGTTTTTTTTCCTTCTCTTTTACTTTAAACTACTGGTCTACCTCTGGCTCCTAAAATTCATGCATATAAGAAAGTCACAAAAATTGTATTTGTCTTCAGAGAGTAACATTTAAAAAAATTCATATTTCACATGAAAATGAGCAGACTGATCACAACATATGTTTAATTTTTGTACATCGAGAAGGCTTCTTGATTTTTTATTTCCCTTGAGCATTCTCAAGCAAAACATACTGTATGTGCCAAGACTAGGTAAAATTAACGTCAGAGTATACCAGAGTATAAGTTTTACAGTGAGTATTTTTAACTGTCAGTAATCTCAGGTGGAAAAAAAAATTGGGAAGATAAAACAAAAAGAAAAATATTCAAACAGGAGGGGACCAAGAGCTAATGCATCTTGTTAAGCATCCAAAGATTTGTCAGTACACAAGTATGTTTCTCATCTTACCTCCATTGAAAGTCACCTCTCCAAGACAGTCTCTAGGTACTTTAGATGCACAGCGTTTGTGACAGTTGAATCTGCAATCTAAAACAAAAGATAAATAAGCCCATGGTACCTGAACCTTACTTCTACTCAGACATCACCACTCTGTCATTCGCTACTTCCACCACAAGCTTCCGTTCAGGTTCAAACATTTGCGTGTAACCAAAGACAGTACCAATGAGGTCACCTCCAGAAGGAAACTAACAATCTTGTCCTGATGTCACACGTTGGTTTGCCACACTACTATTTATTATGTCAGCACTTCCCCTTCCAGTAGAAAATAGTTTTCTACTTCTCTAGCTTTCTCTGTGGTTATTTTTTCCACTATGACGTAATTTTTCCAATCCTCTCATCTGTTCTACATCCTTTTCCACTACAATTTAAATATCTCATCTCTATCATTTTTCCCCATGCCACCTAAGACTTGCAGCCATCAGGTCTAGGATCACACACCTATATCACAGAGCAAATATGCTCCGCAGTGAATCCCGAAGCCCAGTTCTCCTGTCATTTAGATTACAGATTTGTCAATGCTGAAGCTCCACTTCTGCCTGCTGACACGGGGCAGAGAACAACATTATGTTTGGATCTGGCCTGACATAGAGATGGAATCTAACCTTGATGTGTGCCATTGCTTCATCCAAGGTATCAGATGCAGCCTACTGAACAAAACCCAGCACACAACCTCAGTGGCATTAACAGGAATTTTTGTTAGCAGCATTGGGCTGTAATTTTCAACATCACAATTTTGCAAACTCCCTACTGCCCCCATGACTGTTTTCAAACTGATCATTTAGCCCTTTTCTGCTATCCAAAGAAAACAAATTGTGCTCTCCCCTTTTAAGCTCAAAGAAGAGAAAAATCATTCCCCATTTTTAGTAGCAGAGAAGCCAAACCCTGGAGCCAAATACAATCCTGTTTAGCTTCTGAGTGCCTATGAGGAAGCATCCTAGGAGACTGATGAATATCCTGATGAATGTCCTTTCTATAACAGTGTTTTCAGTCCATGCTACTTCACCAATTTGAAAGAGGCTGGGAGAAACAGAGACATTTGAATCCTTCTAGGGAACAAGAAAGACAAAGAGTAAGTCAGTCTTAATAAACTAAACTACCTCCAGAAACACTCTTGGGTACTGCAATGCAACTCTCTAGTCTAGTAAACAGTCAGAAACTTCCCCCTGCATGCCTTTGACCAACAGCATCAGCACAATCCCAAACAGATCCAAGTCTAGTTCATAAATCAGAGTATCCCATGAAATAGTTTCCAACACACAGCCCCAAGGCTGGGACTTGTTCATGAGCATGAGTCATTTTGTGCCAGTCGACCCAAGTGTCCAGAATTGCTCCTGGTCACATCTAATTTATTACCAAAACTATAGCTTTAGCAGTCCTGAGATCATTCTCAGAGCCCAAGTAGAAGCCTGGATGAATTCAAGAAATCCAAGACTCTTACAGGTACTCAGGATCATGGGACTGCTGAAAGACCTCAAGGTTTAGGAATATATATGCACAAGGAAGTCAGTGGTAAGCCTAAAGCATCTGTAGAAAAAAGCAGTATGAAAATATTTTGATTATTGGGTATCAATTCCTGATATACTAAAAATACATATAAGATCATACCACATAAATAATAGTCTATTAATATACTTATTTCTATCCTATACATATACATTAACATTTCCCTAGGCTTGTTTTCCATACATAAATGCTATTTTTATCCAGAGTGACTCATTTACTTCCCTGAAATTGATGAGGTAGCCCCATTTGTTCTAGATATACAACCTAGCTACATATACAATCACAACAACTGTAGATGGTCAGTAACATCTATATGTTAAAACTGCAAAGTATCTTTCTAAGCATTCATTATTTATGTATTACATGTAACCAAGAGACACACTGACTGGAAAAAAAAAAAAATCAAAACCACTTCAGGATGCATACTTCAAACAGACTACAAAGATTGCAATTTAATAAAAACAGAAACAAAAGATAAAACTGCTTCCTTACATGAGACAGCACTATTTTTAGTCAAAAGAAAGTTAACCCAGCTATAAGGTCACAGTTTTTGCTCTCCCCTACTGGAGGATATTGAAAAATGTATTAAATGACCATAACCCTAACCCACCCCTACTCCAGTCACTCCCTCAACTAACCCCTCCCAAAACCCTAATCATGTCCCTCACACAATCCCATACCCAAAACACCCACTCCCTCTAACACACCCCCTAACTCAACCACACCCCCTCTACTATCACACCCTACCCAAGCCACGCCCCTGATCATAACCACTCCCTTCACCACACCCCCTCCCCTAACCACACCTCTCAACCTGACCCCACCCCCATCAACCACATCCCCCACCGCAAACAGCCCCTCTCCCATCACATCCTCAACCACTCCCCAACCACTCACCACATCCCAAACCCTAATCATTCCCCACATTCAACCCCATAACCAAAACAGCCTCTCACCCTGACAAAACCCCTACCCTAACCACACCCCTTAACCCAAACACCCCCTAACCCAAAAACACTCTCAACCAAAATCACAACCCAAACACAGTCAGATTCACAGTTTACAGTCAGAGTTAAGGTTAGGGTCATAGGCGTTAGGGTTGGGGTTAGGGGTTACGGGTTAGGGTCATCAGAGTTAGGATTAGGGTTTGGGTTAGGGTTAGCATTAGTGTTAGCGTTAGGGTCATGGTTAGGGTTAGGGGTTGGGTTAGGGTCAGGACACGGGTTAGGGCACGTGTTAGGGGTTAGAGTTAGGGTTAGGTTAGGTTCATTAGGGTTAGGGATTCGGGGTTAGGGTCAGGGCACAGGTTAGGGGTTAGAGCTAGGGTCGTTAGGGTTACGGTCGTTAGGGTTAGAGTTAGGGTCATTAGGGTTAGGGCATGGGTTAGGGTCATTAGGATTCGGGTTATAGTTAGGGGTTAGAGTTAGGGCTTAGGCGTCAGGGTCATCAGGGTTAGGGGTTACGGGTAAGGGGTTGGGTTAGGGTTAGGGCTGGGGTCATTAGGGTTATGGTTAGGGGTTAGGGTTACACTTGTCAAACTCACATAAGAGAAATGGAATGTCCTTTCCATATTAATGTTTATGATCCGTCAATACAGTTTTCTTTCCTGCAACAAAGCTGACAGATCTGCCCTCTCCAGCAATGAGGAGTTGGAAGAAGATCAGTATCATAGTTATGCCCTGGGAACTGCACGGATGCTTCTGCAGGGAGGTTGGACTAGATAATCTATAAAGGTCCCTTCCAATCCTACCATTCTATGATTCTATGAGACTGAGAACTGACGTCACGCATCTTTATATATGCTAAGTAAAAACCACGCAACTGATGAAGTCTAAGATAGCTCAGGAAAGACACCTTTCTGTACATAACTTCTCCAAAAGATAATAACTAGTATGCTGTACAATAATAATATAATGAAAACTTACAAATTTCTTATTCATGAGTCTAGAAGACAGACAGCGAACAAAGGGAAATATTTCCTTTTTTTAAAATTTAGAAGAACTTCTATGTATCATATATATATATATAATTCTATACATAATAGATAAAACTCTAGAATTAAGGTTTTCACAATCTACATGCGATTAAATCTTTGTTTTCAGAAAAATGTACAATGTATTGTCTACTGGAATGAAAATGAGGGTTGCTGCAATCCTCTTCAAACAATGCAAGCTTTCAAAAAATTATACTCCCCTATTCCGCAGTATACACCCTTCTGGCTATCAAAACATAAGCTGAAATCAGTTTTAAATCCAAAACCTTTGGTGAGATTTATTGCTGCAGCAGAAAATTCCATGTTTACCTTTGCACTGCATTCCTTGGCGGAAAAGTCCTTTGAGCAGCCGTTTGCAGTACTGGCATATGGTGGGACGAGTATAAGAGTGAACAGCGAAAGTGTGGGGCACCTTCACTCTGCAAAGCACCATCTTCTCCATCCAGATGGGACGACCACTCCAGGAAGGAATCCTCTTACTAGGTTCTGGGCAACACCGCTGGAATAAAGAAGGTATGGATGATTTGCACCAAAACAATTTGACTGCCTTTTCAAAGTCAAGTCCATGGTCACTAGGAAAAGGGAAACATTGCACCCATTTTTAAAAAGGGTAGAAAGGAGAACCTGGGAATGAGCAATCTGACAATTTCACCTCTATGTCTGGGAAGATCATGGAACAGATCCTCCTAGAAGCTATGCTAAAGCACAGGGAGGAAAGGGGAGTGATTCAAGACAGCCAGCACGGCTTCAGCAAGGCCAAGTCCTGCCTGAACAACCTCATGGCCTTCTACGATGGAGTGACTACATCAGTGGACAAGGGAAGAGCTACAGATATAATCTCTCTGGATTTCCTCAAGGCCTTTGGCACAGTTCCCCACAACCTCCTTCTCTCTAAATTGGAGGTGTGGACTTGATAGGTGGACTATTCAGTGGATGAGGAATTGACTGGATCATCCAGAGGGTAATGGTCAATACCTGGATGGAGATCAGTGACAAGTGGCATCCCTCAGGGGGTCCCTATTGAGACAAGGACTGTTCAGTATCTTTCCTCAATGACATAGCAGCATTGAGTGCATCCTCAGCAAGTTTGCAGATAACACCAAGCTGAGTGGCATGGTTGACTTGTCTGAGAGATGAGATATCATCTGGAGGCACTTGGACAAGCTTGATAAGTGGGGCTGTGTGAACTTCATGAGGTTCAACAAGGTCAAGTGCAAGGTCCAGCACCTGGGTCTCTAACAATTACCAGCATCAATACAGGCTGGAGGATGAAGGGATTGACAGCAGCCCTGCAGAGAAGGACTTCAGGGTGCTGGTGGATGAAAAGCTGGATCAATGTGCACTTGCAGTTCAGAAAGCCAACTGTATCCTGGGCTGCATCAAAAGCAGCATGGCCATCAGGTTAAAGGAAGCGATTCTGTTCCTCAGCTCTGCTCTGGTGCTGTGTCCAGCTTTAGGGTCATCAACACAGAAAAGACAGATCTGTTATAGTGGGTCCTGAGGAGGCGGTCAAAAATGATCAGAGGTCTGGAACACCTCTCCCGTGAGGAAAGGCTGAGAGAGTTGAAGGTGTTCAGCCTGGAGAAGAGAAGGCTCTAGGGAGACTTTATCATGGCCTTTCAGTACTTAAAGGGTCTTGTAAGAAAGATGGGGACAGACTTTTCAGATGGGCCTGCAACAGGGGTAATAGTTTTAAACTAAAAGAAGGGAAGATTCTGACTACATATAAGGAAGAATGTTTTTACAAAGAGAAGCACTGAAATCGGCTGCCCAAAGAGGTGGTAGATGCTCCATCCCTGGAGATATTCAAGGTCAGGTTGGACAGAGCTCTGACCAATCTGGTCTTAGTGGAAGGTGTCGCTGCTCATTGCAGGGTAGCTGGAGTAGATGACCTCTAAAGGTCCCTTCCAACTCAAACCATTATATGATTCTACTTTGGGGTGGTGGAGGGGGGAAGTGGGACTGAGAGGTTGGCTCAGAAAATTATCAGATAAGAAAGAAACATGGTCAAGAAGCTTTAAGAGGACATTCTGGTATCATAAATAACAACCAAGAAAACACCAGATATAAAAGACCTGCAGAGAGTAGGAAGGTATGTCTGAATCTTTACTTCCATAGAAGCTAAGCTAAGCAACCTGGCAAGGTTCACAGACAGCATATGCAAACCCCTATAGAGGGGATAAAATGGAAAACACTGGAGGCAGGCAAACCAAAATGCAATCACTACTTCAAGCCACCAGTTTTAAAAAGAAAAGTACAGCATGCCTGGATAGCTTACTAAGTTAGACAAATATCTAAACTGGCTTGAGAGTTGGGCAGAGAGGAACCTCATGAGGTTCAACATGGGCAAGTGCAGAGTCCTGCATCTGGGAAGGAGCAACCCCATGCACCAGTACAGGCTGGGACTGACCTACTGGAGGTTTAACTGCTGAAGAGCAGCTCTGCAGAGAGAGACCTGGGAGTCCTGATTGATAATAAACTAAACATGAGCCAGCAATCTGTCTTCATGGCCAAGGAAGGCCAATGGCATCCTGGGATGCATCAAGAAGAGTGGGGCCAGCAGGTCAAAGGAGGTTCTGCTCCCCCTCTACTCTGCCCTGGTGAGGCCTCATCTGGAGTCCTGTGTCCAGTTCTGGGCTCCCATGCTCAAGAGAGACAAGGAACGGCTGGAGAGAGTCCAGCACAAGGCCACCAACATGATCAGGGGACTGGAGCATCTTCCTTGTGAGGAAAGGCTGCGGGAACAGGGACTGTTTAGTCTAGAGAAGAGGAGACTGAGGGGGAATCTCATTAGTATTTACAAGTATATAACTGGTGGATGTCAGGAGGTTGGGGCATCTCTTTTTTTTTCCATTGTATCCAGTGGGTAATGGGATGTATGCAAGGGGTAATGGGATGAAGCTGGAACACAAAAAGTTCCATTTAAATATAAGAAAAAACTATTTCATTGTGAGTGTGAGGGAGCACTGGGACAGGCTGCCCAGGGAGGTTGTGGAGTCTCCTTCCTTGGAGGTCTTCAAGACACGCCTGGATGTGTTTCTGTGTGACCTGACCTGCTTCTGCAGGGGGATTGGACTAGATGATCTCTAAAGGTCCTTTCCAACCTCTACTTTCTATGATCCTATGATTCTATGAAAAATATTAGAAAAATCTAAAAACAAGTTTTGAAATTAATCCCTACCTGCAAATATTTGAAATTAAGTTAAAACTCCAGCAATTAAAACAAAAAGGACATCAAGTATCATACTGAACATTCACTTAAGATAAACTTAGTTACTGACATCTACAGAAAAATACAAAGGAATATGGTCTGTAAGATCTGACTTAAATAATTTTAAGACGGCTGAAAGATGAATTGTAAATATGGTAATACGTTACTAAGGCAAAGAAGAGCTGTCAAAGATATACTAAAGACACACATAGAAATGACAGTTAATTTTTTTTATAGAAGAAAGTTAAAATTCAGTGTCCACTGAATAAATCTTACCAATAGGTATAAACATCAGAACAAATATTTTTTGTGACTGAAAACTAGGCTTCGTAGCCTCTATCCGAAAAAAATATGGTCTTGAACTAAACAATCTATACAAGTTATATTTTAAGTTATAGTAGGAACTGTTATACTGTAAAGTAACATAATTATGTAAATAGCAAAGACTGTCAAAAGCACTGTTTTTACCCCACCATGATAGCATCGATGAAACAAACAGATCCAATCACTGCTTGTCCTGTCTTATGATCCTAATACAGCTGCAGTATAATCAATAAAATCTCAGCAATCATTATAACCATTACAACAAAGAACTACTATGGATAACGGTTTCTACTGTTAGCCTTTCATCCCCTACACCCTCCTTGAGAGAGTTTGATGGTTTTTTTTCTATGAACTCTGAAAAATTTAACAGCATATCGGGAACATCCTCTTCTCTCTGTCTAAAAGCTTACAGTTTGTATTGCTTTAGCCAAGTAACTATTCTATATTGACACCATAATAATCAAATGAACCTGTATGACACAGAAGAAAAGGTTTTTGTTCTTATAACCAGAAGTGACAGGCTAAAGGCAAAATTTTATATAAAACTTATAACTTAATTTCATTTTTGTTTCTCACAATAATAATAGTTGTCAGTGGGTCTCAGTCTAAGACTTACCAGATTTAAAAACAAACTAAAACCAATCACAACGGTGAAGCTCAACTCCCTTAATACTCATTATGAGCAACTTGCAACACTAACAACCCCAGAGGTTAAAAGATTTAAAAACAGAAATTGTTTCCCCTTTCACATTACATACTTCTTCAGAAGCAGAGGATGTATGTTCAGCTTGTGCCGGTCTTGGAACCGAAAGCCCTGCTCCTGGTAAAGAGACATTAGACAGACGCCTCTTTCTCACTCCACTGCAGTTATTTGGAATCTTGAAGGCACATCGCTTATGGTAGTTTAACCCACAACCTGAAAGAGAAAAAAATGTCAGCTACAAAAACTCCCAAAATTCAAAGTAAAAAAATAGTACAAACATTTTGATACAGCAATTAAGAAAGTGATCAAGAAAAACAGTAAAGGCAGAAATAATTTATCTAAATTCTCTTATTTTAGTGCTTCTGATGCAATTCACTGAAACAGGGTTTTTTGCACTAGTTGCTATAATGCTGGTCTGCAGTAAGCCCAGCTCTAGAAATAACGTCTAAGACTGCAGCAGCTGACTGTCCTCCCCACTTTTTCCTTCATCAGGAGGCTTTCCTCACTCCCTCACTTCAGAAAACAAGAGCCAAGGAGAATCCATGAAGTGGGCCAAGTCACTCCTCTGCAGCCAGCTGGATGAAGGCCACAGGAAAAGTGATTCCTCTTAGGAGTGTATGTGTTCAAATGTATCTATTCCTCATGCAAAGAACACACACTTGTACACTACCTGATTTTTTCAAAGTGGGAAACAAGAATGCTTCTTAAGTCATTTGCCCACAGTCACACAGTTTGTATCAATACCAGGACCAGAATTTGGGTTTCCTGATGCACAATCTCTTCCAATTCTCACATGCTAACATATCAAACAAGACACATTTTCTCTTCCTCATCTTATATAGATACACACAAAAAACCACACTAGAAATCACAAACTTACCTTCACATTTTAATCCTTGTCGTACCAAACCCCAAAGCATCTCTCCGCAGTAGTCACAAAAAGTAGGAGCCTTGTAGGAATGCACGTAAAGTGCATGAGGACGAATCTGGAAATCTTCAACTGTAGCCAAAGCTTTTAAAAAAATGCACTAAGTCATGGTTCTTGCCACAGGATCAATAAGCATTTATGGAAAGAATATGTTGTTTTAAACAATGGCAGATTCAAAGAATGTCAAAGAGCTGTTTAGACACCAGCATCTTACTGTGAACCATTTAAATATGCATTTAAAAGATAAGCAAGTTTTTTTGCTGAGGAAAAGATCCACTAGGTTCTGGAGGCTAGTGGACGCAACTAATCAACCGTATAAGTCACGATGTTGAAAACCTAAGTTGAGAAAGCAAATACAACAAGCTTTGCTAAATTCAACTTAAGAATTTGAAACAGCGACTTAACTTCCAAGCTGTTTTGTAATCTATAAAACTTTCAAATGAAGGACAGTTCTACAGGTCAGATTTTTATCCTTCAAAAGTCTTTTTTCAGTAAAAGTTTATTAAACTCTGTATGTATCAAAACAGAACACTGGACAGAATTCCCATGGGACACTGGAAACTTCACTAGTAATGGTTTGTGATTTTTAAACAACTATAGATATATTTAAATGAATTTTTTGTCCTTTTTCCTTTGGAATGAAAAAAACTCAACTTTAGTATTTTACATCAATGTTACCTTGCCCTGATAGCTACTACTCTTTGATCAAATATGCACTTACACTCTATATTCAGATTCTCACATCTGAGTTTTACAGTCCTACTGAAAGATATTTATATGTTTTTAAAGTGTCTGTCTTCTAGTGGTCTACCTGTTTATGACGAAACTGAGATTGTCAAGAAAAGGCGCAAAAAACAAATTTTCCAAATATGCTGCTCATTGGAAGCAATGAAAAGCTCAAACCAAGATGATCAATTACTGAACACCCTAGACATACCTAGAACAGTAGGTCCTGAAATGCAGCCAAAAAAAAAAATCAGCCTTATGACACTAGAAATCATACTTTATTGATTTACAATTTAGAAATCTAATTCCATGACAGCCAAAAGACCTCTCTTTCTAGAATGTAACCTGTTGGGCACTTAATCCTCAAAGTCTGAAGGAATCAATCGATACTAGTCCAGCTTTTATTTGTAGTTTAACTAGAGATGGGTTTTGGTTGTATTCAACAAGGTATTAATGAAACAGATACAATTCAAACCAGGTAGGTTTTGGGAGAGTTTTTGTCCTCATTATTGAAGAGTGCTAATCACCATCGCTCTAAGGACTTTTTCATTTAAAAGAAACTGTTTTCAAGCACTACAAAAACACTTAAGAGTACGTCCTTACAGGCATCACTCAGCTACTGCATTTACATCAAGCTTTTTAGCAGTATAAAATATAAAAGGAAAAAGCTATAGAGTAAAAAGGCGGATCTAAGCAAAAGAAAGCTGATGACAGGGTTGGAAGAGCAAATTCTGAATCCTACATGCATTTCAGCTTCAACAGTTGTAATAATAATCTTATTACACACATTCATATACATCAGATTTATCGTCATAATAAACCTGAAGATGATAAAAATGTGACACTTAAATGGTAACAAAACTGAACACTGAAGCATTAGTAACACTTGGATTTTATTAGAAACCTCTACCACCATACAGTGACCCAGTATGAGACTTAAGTCAAAAAGATCAAAGCAAGCATGACAATGTCCTATATTTCCTTCTAATCTACTTAATAAATCACTGTTCCACTGTTAAAACAATACCTACCAGACAGTACAACCTCAACAAGATCTCCCTCGTGTATCTCTTCTGTTGATGTAATTCGTTGCAAAATGTTATCTGAGTTCAGGTCATGACGGAAGAGGAGAATTTTGTCATACATGCCAAAGAAACCACACTCTGGGAACTGCAATAGAAAGTAAGTTTTAAATTAACACGTTTTTTGATAACCCTATCTATAAATCTTTTTAATAATAGCTATAGAACTTGAGCATTTTAAGCGTTCCATGGGAACAGAATTGATCTGCTGTTTTTTTGAGGCACTGAAGCATTTTCTTAACGGAAATGTACATAAAAATGTGTAAAACAATCCCCAAGTAAACAAAAAAAAAGCAAAAAAAAAAAAAAACCAAAAAACCCCCCCAAAAAACCAGAAAACACCACACTGACAGATGGAAACAAAACACATAAAAGCCATCAATAATAATTTCTTCCCTGACCTCCTACCAACAGCAACACTTTATTCAAACCTCAAAAGAAAAAATGCTAGGGTTTTTGTTTCTTTGGGTTTTTAAGCTCTGAGATCTGCATAATCAGTCTGGCAAGTGAAAGCCAATGCAGATCTTTTTAACTTGGATATCACCACCTGTAACCAGTATTTCAAAGGCATTCTGGTCAGAGCAGAATGCTTGAGACATTCCAGCAGCACCTGACACACCTTTCTTGTGAGGTAAGCCATGAGAGTCTCCGTGTCCTTGTTCTACAACAGTTTAGATTTGCAGATGCAAGAAAAGGGAAACTCGATTTCCCACAAGGGCAAAAGATAATATTGCACATCCATACAGGGGACAGATACACTAAGTAACACACCATTTTTCCATGACACTTCTCTGAAAATAGTTTTCTTATTCTGTGTTTTCTCCAGTCTTCAAAATAATAAGTGTAAGACAGGCAATTTAGATAGAAGAAGAACAGAAACAGACCTTGGAATACTAATCAGCCAGCTCCTTGGGTATTTTTGTTTCAACTAGAATTCAAATTCAAGGTGGGAACATACACACACAGAAGTGCTCCACATAAGAAAACCAAGGAAAATCTAGGAAAAATATGGAAAACCACACAAAAAAAAACCCCTTTTCAATTGATTAGGTAACAGACTACAGTTCAGTAATTTGGACCTTGCACAACAAATAAGTAAGAGGGTCTAAACTGCCTGAAGCTTGTGGTATATTAATCATCCTTAACTGAACGACAATGTGTTTGTTTCTAACAAATAACAAAGACATAATGAAGGTATCAGCCACGACCATTATTTTCACACTCCCCATTCAGACATAAAACAATCTCCTCTTTCCAGTAATATTTTTATCCAAAATATTAAGTTGGCCGCCTCCACTTCGGTGTGCACACCCTATACATCTACATTACACATAGTATACATAATACTGTAGAAAGCAGACTACTTACTTGGACAGCCACAAAGTAAGGCAGAATTTGTGCCATTTAACCCAGGCAAATGTAAAAGATGGAACTGACAAACTTATACTGACACCACTAGATGTTTAATATGCAGCACCAAGGAACTGATTTATTCACTGATGCCAAAGCAGCCGGCTGCTTCCTCTGTCTCCGAATTCACTCTTCGGTTCCCTACATAAATTTAATCCTCTCTTATACTCTTGTACTGTGGCCATGATGGTACAGAAATGACAGTAGCATTACATTCCCCTAAACCAGATGCTTTTTAAACCTTTACAAAATCAAATTCAGTCTTTACAGCCAAGGCCAGCCCTCGCGAAACCCAGTCCAAAAGGATAATAGGATAGCCAGGACAGCAGAGGACTTGCCCTGGCTGGAAGAGGAAGGGGTTAAAGATTTGTTGGCCAAGCTTAAGGCTCTTAAGCCTATGGGTCCTGATGGGATGCATCCTAGAGTGCTGAAGGAGCTGGCTGATGTGATTGCTAAGCCTCTCTCCATCATTTTTGAACAATTGTGGAGGACAGGTGAGGTGCCTGAGGACAGGAGAAAGGCCAGTGTCTCTCCAGTCTTCAAAAAGGGCAGGAAGGAAGACCAAGGAAACTACAGACCAGTCAGCCTCACCTCCATCCCGGGAAAGGTGACGAACAACTCATCCTGAATGTTGTCACTAAACATATGAAGAAAAAGATGGATATCGGGGGAGACAACATGGATTCTCCAACAGGAAATCCTGTTTGACCAACATGATAGCCTTCTATGCGTGCATAACCAGCTGGCTAGATGAGGGGAGAGCAGCAGATGTCATCTACCTTGACTTCAGCAAGGCTTTTGACACTGTCTCCCATAACATCCTCATCAGAAAGCTCAGGCAGTGTGGCTTGGATGAGTGGACGGTAAGGTGGATCGAGAGCTGGCTGAACGACAGAGCCCAGAGGGTGGTGATCAATGGCACAGAATCGAGTTGGAGGCCTGTGCCAGGTGGAGTTCCTCAGAGATCGGTTCTGGGGGCAGTCTTGTTGAACATCTTCATCAATGACCTGGATGAAGGGACTGAGGGTACCATCAGCAAGTTCACTGAAGACACCAAACTGGGAAGATGGGCTGATTCACCAGAAGGCTGAACTGCCATTCAGCGGGATCTTGACCGGCTTGAGAGCTGGGCAGAGAGGAACCTCATGAGGTTCAACACTGGCAAGTGCAGAGTCCTGCACCTGGGAAGAACAACCCCATGCACCAGTACAGGCTGGGGATCAAACTGCTGCAGAAGGAGACCTGGTAGTCCTTGTTGGTAATAAACTAAACATGAGCCAGCAATGTGTCCTCATGGCCAAGAAGGCCAATAGCATCCTGAGATACATCAAGAAGAGTGGGGCCAGCAAGTCAAGAGAGGTTCTGCTCCTCCTCTGCCCTGGTGAGGCCTCATCTGGAGTCCTGTGTCCAGTTCTGGGCTCCCATGCTCAAGAGGGACAGAGAACTTCTGGAGAGAGTCCAGTGCAGGTCCACCAACATGATCAGGGGACTGGAGCATCTTCCTTGTGAGGAAAGGCTGCAGGAATTGGGGCTGTTTAGTCTAGAAAAGAGGAGACTGAGGGGAGATCTTATTAACATTTACAAATATCTAAAGGGTGGGTATCAGGAGGCTGGGGCATCCCTTTTTTCTGCAGTAGTTAGCAAAAGGACAAGGGGTCATGGTATGAAGCTGCAACACAAAAAGTTTCATTTAAAAGGCAATTGCTTCAAATCCCAGGTCATCTGGAATTAGCTGTATGAACTCCTCTCTTATCATACTTTATTTCAATATACTCATGCAATGCTTAATCTTGAGAAACAGTAAATAGCCATGAATATTCAGAAAATTACATTTTTCCAATCTCCCAAAGATTATTTGTATTAGAAAAGCAAACAAAAAGCTCAAGATTTAGTGGTGCTTCCCAAATGTGTCTCAGTTTCTCTGCAACTATGCACAGGACTTGACTTCATATCCAGAACGTGCATGTTTTTCAAAGGAAATGACAGTTCTTCATACCTGAAACAGTGTACAAATCTGCTTTAAGCTCTAACTCAAAATTCCACTGTGCCTCAATTAACAAGAAAGCAAGTTATATTTACTTTTTTTTCTAGTAAGTGCTGTGAGGTTTTATTACTAAATCTATAAAGAATATAGTATAAATTATACTAGACATACTGTTTAGCCAGGTATCACATCTTAATGCTAGTATCAACAAGAGGAAGCTATACACATCAATGCTACAATCAACTGAATCTTCAAGACAACATCTATTTATGATACATGAATTGCATCATGCTGATAAAAAAATTAATTTTAATGAAAAGGAGGGGAAATGAACAGGTTTGTGGTATGTATCTGCCTGTGGTTAGACATTACACTTTTTATTAACATTGGTATTAATTGCAGCTGCCACAAGAGATGACTGATGATTCAGAGAATCAGCGTGAACTATTGCCTCTTTGTATTAAGTTCACAGAACCACCTACAAACCACACTTATCAAGGATCCTCTAAGATATTTCATAGGTTTAAGTCTCTTACGACTGTTGTTCTTATTTTTTTTTCATTCTTTGAGACTATAAACCTATAATTCAGCTGCCAGAACATCCCTACACATAACCCCTCACCACAGTAACCAAGTCAAATAATCACATACCAAAAAGGACTTAAGTGTTATGACCACATGTGTTCTGCATGTGCACTACTTACCATTCTCATGTACAAATCTTGAATTTAATGAGATGTTTTAAATGTACCATGTTTATTTTGCAGACTAGAAAGCATTAGCTGACACAATAAACAAAAGTTACAGATGAATACTGAAATCCTCATTGTGGCACAAAGTGTAATCATTAAAAATAAGACGTTACACTCCTTAGAAAGCAGCATCAGTGTGAATTCTAAAGTTTGTAAATAACAGTATAATATCTATAATTAAGATTTGGTTTTCAAATAAATTCAGTCAACGGCTAAATTAATTTCTATGGAATAAAAGTACTGTAATAAGGGCAAAAAAAGCTATTATAAATTTTTAGAATGGTTCGCATCAACGTCCTTGTTTGGTTCTACATTAATTAAATGGACCTTTTAAGCTGTGTACCATGAATGCTTATGATAATGTCATGACATGTTTTACTGCCCTCTCCTCTCAAAACAAGTATACTGACACATGGATGAAATAACTGCAAAAGGTTGTTCGGTTTTGTAATTATAATATTTCATCTCATAAAAGATACTTCCTCTGTTTAGAAGCTTCAGCTAGATCAATAGCTTCCAGACTAAGATGCAGAATCACAAGCCCAGGCCTAACAAGACTAACAATACTCTCTGCTAGTATTTATTGCAAGAAGTCTATCATTAAACAGAGACTCTATATATAGTTTCTACAGATATATGTAACAGATTTCATCCAGGACATGTTTTTCTATGCATTGTGCATGCCTAATCTCCATTTCTGAAACATTAATTCCAAAACCAAAAAGCATTAGAATATAGATAACCTGCTCATCAGTACTATGGAGCTGCAGTTGCCACAAGGCTTTCCTCAGCCCATAACAGAGACAGGCTTAGTCAATCAACCTTGTAACAGCTCCCTTAACTATCCAGCCTGTTAGGTTAGGTGCTTGCCTGCATGCCCAGAAAGGAGCACAGAGGAACAATGCAGATGGGACAGCCCACACAACACCATGCCCGGCCACTCCAAGCCCACCACAGGAGTCATGAGCCCACCTGCCACATCTCCACCTGCCAGAGGCACACAGGCAGGTGGGAAACCCAAAGGTGGGACTCCGAGGAAAGGATACTCTGCCCAGAGCCTTCCCAGGACTGTCATAGGAGAGCCTCAGACCCAGTTTCCAGCCATAAAACCCATCAAAATAAGTCAACACTAGAACACCTTTTGGACTGAGGGGTTGCTGCCTAATGGTATGGGACACATTGTAAGATGTTGGGAAATTAAGATTGTACAAGACTTATTATGGGATGCTTATGAAGGAAACAAAGACAGGGAAAGAAGTGATTAGAGGAATAAAGGTGGAGGGGCAAAAACAGAGGGATAAGAAGATTAAAAAGGCTGGCCACCTGTAAACAGGGGCTGGTCAGAATGATTGCCTGGTCATGCCATGTGCCTGATCATCACCATCTGTCTTATCACTAATTTCAATTTCTAACTATTTTTCTGCATGATGGCTTCTCATTCTGAGCACATGTGAGTGTACAGGTGGTCAGAGTGCCAGCAACTAGAGTCAGACCACAGGTCAGAGGACCCATGGGCCTGTGATGTCAGTGACCAGAGAGACCAGAAAGAGCAAAATCAAGAGCTCAAGTGCCAGCAACTGGAAAGGCCAAGATCCACCAGCTTCTACCAGGCAGAGGATGCCTAAGCCCAGCTGCTGGAGGCATCCCCTTTTTTTGTTGGTAGTGGTTTACTAGGCTTTGATAGAGGGAGGGTGGCCAGTGTTGAGGGGTGTTTTCCCACTAACAGACCTAAATCCTGAACCACTATAGAGGATACAGTATGAGGGTTTTGGTGCTGTTTGTGTTCATGTGAGTGCTCTGGGTGTCTGCCTGTGTCAATCCATGTGTATATGTGTATGTGTTGCACACCTGTATCCGAGCACCTGTGCTTCATGGGAATTTGTGGTTAGTCTTGCTACTGGTTGGACCTGGGGCATGGAGCTGCAGCTTCTCTGCCAGGAGGCTGTCAGATTTGATTGTCCCTAACAAAACTTTTCAAGTTTGATGAACAAGTCCCACTCTTCCCTTGCACACATCTCCCCTTCAAGATTCCTATTACAAAAAGAACAGCCCTAACACAAAGATGCCTCTCTGACCGCTCCTTTCCACACACCACAGCTCAGATTCCTCCCCTCTGCCCCTACTTCAGCCCTGTGCACCAGCAATGGAAGCGCTGGCTGCCTGCCTGCCCTCCTCTGGCTGGGCCAGCCCTGATGAGCTGCAGATGGCCTGTCAGAGCCCCTGTCTAAGGCACTTGGCTTCCATGGTGGAAGCTGTGTGAGTAAGCTTGGCTCCTGACAGCCGTAAGAGCAGCGCCCCGCTCGCTCCTTTCCGCTCCCCAGCACATGTGGGAATACAGCATTTCTTGCAAGCACCTTAGCCAGAAGGCTATGTGCTGATTGCTGGCCAACAATAATCTCATCAATTAACAAGGTTTTTATTTCAAGTGGTATCTGTTAACAGAATTTTTACGCAAAGCTTAAACTATTTCCAAGTCATACACTAACAATTTTTTCTCCCTTGTACTGCAGCAAAGCACAGCCTTTATAGCCTTCCTTATGCTCAATTACATGAAGCTCTTGAGGAACACTATCCAGTTCCTTTGAAGTATTAAGAGCTTGTAACGTAAACTTGAAAACAAAGCAGTATTTTTTAAAGCCTGTTTTATCTTACAGGATTATACAGCTATTACTTTGCTGCACAAAAGCCCAAAGTATCTACACAGTGACTCAGAACACATAAACTGCTAATCCCAGTATTACTATGTTTCCTAAAACCAAAAATAGGCTGTTCTCAGTGTTAACAGTTCCAAAAGAGCATCTAACTACAGGAAATCACTTGCAGGAAGTCTATGTATGTGATAGACTGTGCCAAAATTAAACTCTGGTACACCAGTATCATCAGCTTACGTAAAGCTTGCATGCAACCTTTGTACTTGGGTGGACAAGTAACACAAGTAACACTACTGGTGCATTACTGCAATTACACATAGGGAAAACAATTGGTGTTATCTAGAATGCTTATACTGTAAGTATTACAGCATGTCTAGTTTTAATTGATAGTGCATTACACTGTTCTTTTTACTCAGAAGAACACAATATACAGCAGCCAGTATCACTGGAGCAAATACAACCAAGGCTTCCTTCTATCTTGGCAGTAAATGAAAAATCCCTCTACTTCAAGTTCCAGGATTTACTTTGTAAAGTTCTGGAACAGTCGCCAAAAACTCACACTAGGGAAAAGCATAGGCGGATATTGTTTCAAGGTCCAATATCTCATGACCTATCATAACTCAAAACAAATGCTTCAAACCACTGAAAGTTAATTCCAGCGTCTAATGGTACAAAACAACCAATACATTGGAAAGCCTCTTCGTTCACTGAAATCAATCCAATCTATTATCCTGCATCCCTACCCAGCTATTCACTCCCATTCTTTAGAATCACGTGCCAAATCACGTTATCACACAGACAATTAGCTTCAAACATGTTGCATGAGATCCTTCCCTCACCAGATGCCTCAGTACAGACATACTTGGACTACTGCTTAGCTAGGTTTTCCAGCATACAAACTTCTTACCATCCTGGAAATGCAAATCTGCCCCTTATACAGCAGCTCTGTGTACTCCCCAGCTCCCATCTTCTCAGAGGCATGCTTGCTTCTCATGCATCAACTCTCTATGACTCTGCCACCTTTTTTAGCTCTTAGGAAAAAACAAGGTAGTCAAGAAAGCAGATCAATAGAGGATGGGAAAACCCGTAATAGTTGCAGTCAGTCTACCTATTTATTACATCAAATTGTTACTGTAAGAGTTGTAGAGATCCATTTGTAACATGGACGGACTGTAATGTGATCCTTGTTCTACTAATAAAATATCAAGAAGTAAAAGAACCATATTACACCTGTTAACACCTGAGAAATCATAGTAAACTTCAAGTCAACACCTCTACCACAGTTTGGTTAGATAGCCATTACTATGACAGTGTCCAAACCTTTGGAAAACAGCTCATATTCATTCCACGTGTTTTGCTACTTTCACAACATGGCAATTTAAAGTATTTTAAAGGCTTTTTTTCCTTCCTTTAGCAGTGCTCACTGTAGCGCAAAGTATCCAAGCTACTTTAATTCAGCCTCATTAAAACTTGAGTTCTCAGGTATATGAATAATACTGATATACAGTAAATTGTCACTTAGTTAGAAAACGTTATATATATATTTGAGTGTTCACGTCAGGCTTTTTTCTTCCCCTGATTATCAAGTCTGAACACATCTCTTCATCTCCATTCTGCCCTCACCCCAGTCTACCTCTGGCTACTTTTCCAAACAATCCAAGGACTTCAGTCACATTTCAATTACCAAAAATGAAATCCTTCCTAGTCTAACTAAAAAATACACAGAACCAACAAAGAAGTGTATACATATTGATAGGATCACATTCAATTCAGGTTTTCCCAATTATTGACCAGTGAATGCAATGTACCAGGACTACAACATTTAAAAAACAATGAAAACATGCAACTTCAGAAACAGTAGAAAGACTCACAAGCAGGTATAATACACAAGATTTAGCTCCTTTTAAACACAGCTATACTACCAATTATTCTGTTTGCAACACCTTATACAGTTCAGTCTTGAAGAAATAAATACAAGTGAGGTAAGTGGCAGGGAGGTTGGACTAGATGATCTCTAAAGGTCCCTTCTACCCCTACCATTCTATGATTAAGGCCTGAATTCAGGCAAGTCAAAACAGCATAGTGTGGTAGAAAACAGAGGACCAACATTATTAAGCAAATACAAGTATTGCTGGAAGAGGGGACAACACTTAAACAACACCTTAAGGATTTTACGCATGGAGATAGAAAAACACTCACAACGTGGAAAAAATAGCCAAAAAATAAGATGAAATAACAAAGAAGCACAAAGAAAGACAGCAGTCAAGTACCAACAAGATTATACACAATCATGAATTTGCTGTTGAGGTACAGACATGCAGTTGATACTGATCATGGATGAAAAAAAAGTTAAGACAACAAAAATACTATTGCAAGCAAACGCAAAGACACCAAAAGAGAGTTACAGGAATCAAGATGAAAGTAACAGGTGCTAGAAAACAGCCCCAAGCCCATCAGTCAGATTCTGTTTCAAAGAAAGAACTGAAAAAAAAAACCAACAACAAACAACTTAAGAGTTCAGCAATAGCAGAATTGTAAACACTGCTAGTGAAGAAGATTTAAGAACAAACCTGAAACAGGAAGGCCATGGAAGGAAAAATTACTTTTGAAGGTGAATGAGATAAGGCCAAAAAGTACTAGGTTGGATCAAGGTTGATAAGAAAAAGATAATTAGATAGGCAAAATGCACACCAAACATGAATGAAACACTATAAATATAAAAGGGAAGAGAAAGAAAAGTAAGTTTGCTTTGGTTTGCCTTGCCTTTTTTTTTTGTAAGACACATGTGAGCAGCATATTATTAAATACAGAAGAAAAACCTGAGAGAGGTCAGTAAGATACAAGAAATACCCCTTTGACTATGATAAATGGTGACCATTTGGGTGAGTTCAGTAAAGTACTGACTGAAAAACTAGCTTGGAAGTTGTACAGATAATGAGCGTATCAGTACTCAAGTCAAAGAGAAGGCAATGGTTAGAAAGGATCACAAGAATTTCAGGCAAACAGCTTAAGGTAGCAGGGCAACTGGCCTATTTCTGAGCAAAATGCAGCAAAGCCATTGGAGGAACAGCATGTAAAGAAGGAGAGTGCTGAGTATGACTGCAAATGAAAAGGCTGAAGGATAGATTTGTAGATGAAAAAGGTAGATACAGGAAGTTTCAGAATCATGACAGTGAAGATTCACAAGACAAAAATTATGAGAAGTCTTGCAAGTACTGGTACTATACAAATAATAGCACAGAAAAATCAAATATTTTTCGTTCAGTTATTAGTTTAACTAGAACAAAATACACAAGCTAGAATAAAGCCCTTGTAGCACACTGTCCTACAAAACTCCCAGTTTGCAGGTAGTGGAACACCAACAAATTCAAGTTTCTAGTTTGGAACCAGTAAGCCCTGTGTCCTGCTTCATGAAACAGTATTTAAACACAAAGTAGGATTAAGAACTTGGCTCTGTAATATCTGATCACTGTGCAAGGACACACACTGTCCATGTGCAACTCATGCTACAATTTTTTCTGCTTCTAAACACACTTTATTCCAGCAGTCATATCTGTTTATGCTCTGGTTCCCCTTCAGACTCCACCCAAGAACTATATGTCTGACTTTTAATAAACAGCAATCTAGATAAGGAACAAACAGAGAAGATGATTGAGACTATAACCAACAATCTTTTGAAGCATTCCTAGAAAGTCTAAAGTTTTCTGAAGACTTCTATTCAACATTCCTGTACACAATACCCCTAATATAGGACTCCCCAAATTGAACTCTTAAAGTTAAAAAAAGTTTTTGCTCCTCTCCTGATATTTAGAACACTTTTTACAGATCTAAGAGACATACAAATATTTGCATTACTCATCTCTCTCCTTGCAGACATAAGCCTCCAGTTTCAGTTCTGCTGGTGCTACTTTTAATTACCCCTCTGCAAAGCCTGGACAAGCTACACCAAACAGCAGCATCTGAAGCAGGAAGCACAGATGACCATCAACAATACAGCAAGACTGGCAACACAGAAAGCCCGATGAAAACACATTACGTAAACACAGTACTTGCTTCCTAACTAAATGACTCTCCAATACAGGCTTTTGGAGGATTGCTTTCCCCTCAGTTGATTAATTTCCCCCGAAAGAAATAAAGGTAACATATAAAGTTATTTTTCTGAAAACTCCTGAGGATGCTATAAATACTTTTACAAAGGTTAAAATCCGCCCCGTCAGAGATCTGTTGTAAGTCCTAATAAATATTTTTTTATACTGAAACTGCAGTCTCAGAGTTAGGTAGGCAGTTCAAGCTCCCAAGTAAATGAGGAAAGACACCTGAACCTTTTTTTTTTTTTTCTGTTCCAGATATGCACAGAAATACAAAATCTGAAATGTGATTTTAAAGCACTATTAAAGTCAGGAAATTTCCATTTAGTTATAGCAGAATTAACACTCGAACAAGTAAAAAAGCCATGAATGAGTCCACATTAAAAAAATCTCATTTTCCATTAAAGAAGTGCAACAGTAAATAGATACGGCTAACTACAGGACTATCACAAGAACACACTATACAGTACACTGAAGCTTAGAGCCAGGAACAGGTCAAGAAAAGACAGTTTAAGCAGTCTGTGCAATACCAGAGGAAAGAGAAGCTTAAGCACTGCGGAATCTTAACAGCACATCATTAGCTTCAGAGCTTTCATCTGAAAAAACAGGCACCCATATGCATGACAGTACACAGAAGAACAGTTTACAATTTTTACATAAATACAAAATTATCTAAATATTAATATGAGAACATTTAATATGCTTGCAACAGTCACCAGACCTAAGAGAAAAAAAGTCAAAGCAGGACACAGTGCTGTTGAATAGAGGGTGGAGGGAAGTTACTGCCACCTGTGCAGTGGCTGCAAAACCCCCTACGAATCAACCACACATAAGGCTGTTTCCTGATCAGTTTACTGCCAGCAAACATGCTCCGACTGAGCAGTAATCTACTGGTAGCATAAGTTGCAGGGGAACATAAACAGAGCCAGGCAAAAAAAGGAAAAATTGTCATGAACTCCTCATCAGTTTTGCTGTACATTAGGCTCAGCATGCAAGAAGTTTCTTCAGTTCTAACAAGATCTGATGCGAATTTTTAGCAGAGTTTTCCTAAAGAACAGAACGGAAAAATAAGCGTGAATGTATTTGTTTTCATCTTTCTTTAAGAGAGAAGACAGGAAATATGCAGATGCAAAGAGAAGGGAGTTGACCCAAATAACTTGTCTCTTCAGAAAGGAACTAACATACTCAACTACATTTTGGTAGCCCATAACCTTCCCATGAAATCAGCTTTCTTGCCAACTATTTTGTAAAAATATAGAAGATGCAGTAAACAACAATGGAAAAAAAAAGATACACAAGCATATGTAAATGGGAGTTCATATAATATTTGCATTTACTTCCTTTCAAGCCATTAAGTGAAAAAGAACCATCTAATAAAACTAATCAACCACAAATACAAGTCGCAACAATGAAAGATATGGAGAAAACAATTCCCTACAAAATGATAAGTTCACCTCCCTCCCCCTCATTCACTCCTGGCCTTGAGGGAAAACAGTATTTCTTCATTATTTTATTAAATGATATTAACTACTTCTCAGGTTGCTTAGTAGGACCTAACCTAACTAAAGATAAAACTTGGATGCAAAACCAGCAAGATCCATGTTATTTCCTTCCCAGAGAAACAGAACTCACAACAGCTCAACTGAGATGCATTTGGAAATTGTGATAAGATCTTTTATTTCTTGCTTAACCCTCTCTTAATGGAAATGATGCTGATAATCCTCTCACAAAAAGAGTAATGCATGTATTCCTTATAGGGAATAACAACACAAGGACACTAGCTACTTGGTGGGGTCTTTAACTGTTAACCAGAAACAAAAAGAAAAGCTAGTATCACTCACGTCTGCAGGCCTGAGGTGCACTGCTGTAGCCACAACTGGTCCTTTCATTGCAACTGGCTATACTGTCCCAAGAGTACTCCTCAATGGTAGCAAGCATAAACTAGTTAAAAACCCAATATATCAGTGCCAACCACTGAAAGTAACAAACACATTCTGCATATAGTGAAAACTAATTCTCACAGAAACATTTACAACTGCATCTTCTTTTACTAGATTCCACAAGCAAGAAAGCAACAGGAGAGTTTATTCCTTTTAAATTGAAAGCCTCTGTCTGGGGAGTTAAAAGGATCCTTTTATGCATAATGTACAACAGCCAACATGGACCCTTGTCACTGCACCAAGCTTCTTGGCATATTACAGCCACACACTGTTATTACTAATGGTCTGTCACAAATCAACTGCTGCCATTAGCAGGACATGGTAGCATTATACCATACCTTCTGGTAAACTACAGAGCACACGAGGTCTTTAACAGCAGATAGGGACAGGTCCTGAGCTTCAATGGTGACGGTTTCTCGAGTGAGGCCAATCTGCAGAAGGAAGGAGATCCCGTGCATAGAGCCCCGGGAGTTGGTGAGGCTCTGGGTACTGAAACTGCCATTGGAGAGCCGGCTGGAGAGCCCCGACTGGGGACTTGAAGACAAAGTTGGGGTTTGTGGTGCAGTAGCATGACACATAGGTGGGGAAAACTTCTGTAAGGATGGGGGAGAGGAGTCGTTTGCTGACATCTGACTGGCTTTACTTTGTTGAGATCTTCCTAGTAGTCAAATTCTCAGAAAAATATGTTGTTAGTTCTTGGTTTGAAATGAAAACAAGGATAACGTAACTTTCCCTTTCTTAGCTCAGTAAAAACACCCCTGACCAGTAAAACTTAAATTTCCCTTTCATTCTGTGCAAGGCAAACAGTAAAATAACTTCTTCTGCAAGTTACTTTAAATTAAAGGTTCTCTTTCTGCAGTTACAATAGCTGATCAAAAGCAGATTCCCTGTCCTTTAGCGCCACGTCCAGACCACAGAGGCTTACATAAAGGCCTCACAGGAACACATCAGCTCTGATGTTTTATACTTGTCCTTCATCTTTATGTATTGGAAAAAAAAATCTGGAAACATAGATGGAAATAAATGTTGGTAACCCATTAAACATATCTTCGTTCACTTAATTCCACTGATCATATCTTAAATACCGACTCATTTTCATGTAGATAGTCTTTTAGAATGAAATAAAAAATAGAAGTGTATCCTTCAGGAACAGCAGAAGTCCACGTATGTGATGAATCTATTCCTCCTTCAGAAAGCCTTCTCTGAATTCACTGGACACAGTTAACTCGGAGATCGCTGAAAGTATCTGATTTCATTTTTATAAAATCTTTTAGCTCATGAAATGCAGGGGCAGAACATCTGAAGACACAATCACGCTAAACGTAATCTCTAGCTTCACCCACATAATCTCCAGCATTCTGAAATGTTGTACTCTGCCTGTAGGGGAAATAAGGTTGTTATTTCACGTGAATTGCACACAACTGCATAGCAATGTCATGTTTTAAACATCACATTTTATCTTGAAGCAGTGGGGTCATCAATTCTTTGTACTTAAATACATTAGTATGATTTTGTACTTTTAACTTGACCTTAACTGTTTTCCCACTGTATAATTAATATACAAGAGAAATCAAGCCTAACACTGCCCAATATGTTACCAGATATTTTAATTAATGGTAGTTTAGCCAAGCAAAGCACTTAAATGTTAAAAGAGGTTAAAATTTTAAAAAGGGAGGGAGGTGGGAGCAGGGGAGTAGACCACAGCTTTGCTCTGTACCAGCTTCAATGAGAATCTAGTAGGAAGGAAAAGAAATTTGGTAAATGTATTGAAACATCTGTGTCCTCCACAGAGCATGTACTCAGGATATCACTTTAATACTTTCATTTACGGCAACCGAACAACATCTTACATGACTCTAATGTAGAAAGATATGCACAACACGTAATTGAGCATTAGTTACTTTGAAAAAAAAGGAATCTTTTTATATCCACATATCTGGTCAATAAAGCAAGTCTGCTACAACCTTTTATAGAAGAAATCATTTCATGAGCATGGTCTCAGAATATTTGTTACACGATGCTGTACCACCTGATTCAGTATTTCAAGTATCTAATGAGCAACTGAAATACTCAAAAACAGTAATTTTTAGATTCCCGTGCCACTTCCATCACAGAAAAGACTAGCTGTGAATGCCAGTGGTTCAAGTGCCTAGATACTATGTATTGCTAAGAGTTTTTAAAGAAGCATAGGTCCATACAGAATGCCAAAATCAATAATGTCGCACATTTTTTTCCTTCTCTTATGTACAAAAAAAAAAAAATCTCAGAGAGCACATTAGTAATATTAAATGAACTTTTTGGGGGAAAAAAATGCCCCAGTTTATCACACAATATAAACTGTCCTTACTAGAAGTAAGGCTGGTAACTAGCAAAATGGTCCATTAAATAGATTATGCAGTCCTGGTATTTACCAGTGGAATGACTAAAACCCCAACCACCATTGCATTTTAGAAGGCAGATAAGGAGAGAGGTACATAAAATGCAATACTGGAAGGAAAATAAACTCTTGGTCCTGTGATAACAATTCCCAACCAGGGGGGCTCCAGAAGCGAGGACAAATTGATACTTCATGGATTTTCAGACAGATATCTACAAACTGTTGTCATCACATACCCAACACTCATTGGACATTTACCACTGACAGCTGAAAAGACAACTGCTCCCTTAAAGAACAGAACACACACATGATCTTGCTTTTCTCTACCCCACTTCTCACAGTGAGCAGGCGGAACCGGCGGAGGAGCCGCCGCCGCGGCGGGATGTGTCCTGCCTGTCGCGGGTCACGCAGCACCGTCCGGACTGGTGCTGGCAGCCGCCAGTCCCGTCCCGTCCGTCCCAGGTTTAAATAACCGCTGGGTGACCCATCCCCGCCGGCACGGCTCCCCGCGGCGCGGCTCTTCGGAAATGATGTGGACTCGGCCCAGCATCCCCACCCCGGGGCATTCCCGCGCCAGGGCGGAGCTGCCGCCGCGGCGCTTCAGCCTCCGACCCCCCCGCCCCAGCCCCTCGGGGCAGGGCCCTCGCCAGGGTCGGTGGCGGCGGCGACATCGCGGCTCTCGCCGCGGCAGGAACTTTCCGAGTCCGCCCCCGCCCTTCCGCGGCGCGGCGGGACGAGCCTGGCCCCCGCCAGACCCTCGACCCCACCGGCGGCACGCGGCCTCGTTCCGCCACGCTCACCTGCGGCCCCGCCAGACGCCAACTACCCCCGCGCCGCAGCCGCCTCCCGCACATATCCCCCACCGCGCAACCCCGCGACTCCCCGCACACACCAGAGCCGCCCGGGACGGGTTTGCGGCGCGGGGGCTGCCGGGAGCTGTAGTCCCACGGACCCGCTCCGTCCCCGGCGGCCGCGCTCAAGCGAACCACAAGCCCCGGCGTGCCCCGCGCGCGCGGGGTTCAGCGCGGCAGGCGGCGCACGCGGAGACCTGCCCCAAAGAGTGTCCGTTAGTTTTTTTGCCTGTCGCGGCTGCTGCCCGAAGCCGCTAGTGGAACGGAACGGGGTTGCGCGGCGCCGGCAGCGGTTGCCCCTCCGGCTCCCACCGCCTCTGGCCCTGGCAAAGCCCTGGCCTGCACCCTCTTGCCGTTGTGCCAGCGCCGGCCTCGAGTTCGCACGGCTCCTCCGCCTTCCCCGCTGCCCCTCAGGGAGCGCCCGCGAGGCGCCCTGCCTGACCCCGAGACCCCGCAGCTCTCCTCTCAGTCCGCGCCACTTTCGAGTCACCTTTCCGGGGCATGGGGGGTGCGGCGCGGCTCCGCGGAGATCTCCCCAGGGCCTCGGACAAGGCCCTTTATCTCTGCACAGGAAATACTTGACCTGGTGTGTCACAGGATCACGTTGGTCTTTTCCTTGGCCGCTCTGACCCCGTAGCTCGGAAGGGCTTTCTGCCTGCTGGTCCCCGAGCTCTTCTCGGTAGCCGCGCTTGATGAGCTTGTTGCTGACCATAGGGGTTCCCCAGGCCCTTTGGGACGTGGCTGTCCCTGCCTGCTACCACACTTGGGCCCTCGATTCACACAAATCCTGTCTTCCTGCTGTGCGTTAATGATGCCACTCTTGCATCACCAGCAAATCTCTGCCTGTTTAGCTAACACACTTTGCAAAAGTACTAAATAAACTGGTCACGAGGCAAAACTGACTTGTGTGTAACCTCTCCCCTGCCCCTGTTAAAAAGCAATCTGTAATCTGCCGTCTTGAATTCAGATTCCATTTCTGTGTACAAGTCCTAAAATGGTATCTGCCACCATAATAAGTTACCAAAGTTTAAATTGCATACCAGACTGAGAACACTGGGAAACAGCAAACTGTCAACAGAAATTCAAAGATATCTGATTCTCAGCTCCTCAAGACACAGATGGAGAAGCAGATTAGTGTTTTGTCATTTATAGCACTATTTGTTACGTACATTTCTCATTTCCTTCATTTTATACTCCTGAGGCCTGGCCTAAAACCCACTGAAACTGAGTGGCGTCTTTCTGTTAACTTCATCCTATTTTGCATCAAACCTTTACACAGTGCAGCTGATACCAGGTCTGTGTTCTGGCTGTAGACACTTTATCTGATAAACAATTAGCCTGCAGCTTCTTGTTGAAATCTAAAACAACTTTGAACTAAAACTGTTGCAGTTAACGCTAGATTGTGCTTTTAACTGGTTTTGAATGCTAAAAAACACCCTGGGACTTTTTAATGAAGCCTGTTCCATGAATAGAGGATGTTCTTGCCAAAGCTCTGCACCAGATAACTGAGCGGTCTTCGTTTCCTTTTTCATCTAAAGTAGGACTCCCACATGCCACCACTGTAAACACAAAGCTTGCCTCTATAAACACGATTTTTATGTTCAGCACAAGGAGTCATATTCTAGAGTATTTAGAGCGCAGTGAGCTGCTCAAGTTCTGAGTACTAGCCCTAAAAATAGCTGTTTATGGATGATACCAGATGGGTATTAGGTATTACCAAAGTCACTGGGCAACGATTATACTTCTTTGTAAAGAAGCTCAGCTTTATACCATCCAATAGGGTTCGTGCCATTTAATTTGCTGCCCTAAGCTGCAATTGCTGTTTTTTCATAAATTAGAAGATGGATTAGTCAAAATTAATGTATTACAGAACACAGAACAGCATCAGCCAAAACAAACCAAGCCGAGACAAATAGTTGTGCAGCAGTACTTTCTACAAAAAAACTCACCCCTGAGGCATCCAAAAACATTTCTGTTTGTAAAGAGCTCCGAGTAAAACCCACCTGAAAGCAGCTCTGCATTTCAGCATCTCTGTGCAGCGCAGCAAATGCCTCTGCGCATGAGCAGGACTGACGTGTGACTCCGTAGCGTGGCAGCTTGACACCATCAGCCCTCTCCTCACCAACTGAGAGGGGGAGCATTTGCGTTTTGTTACTTTTGCAACTACCATTATGAATTATTTCCACTGGATTCCATCAAAGTTCTTCGTCTTGTTTCTGAGCCCACATCAGCACTTCAGGTAGTTAGCTCAGAGCTGAAGCCAGCTGCACTTTACAAACTGTACTCTCTTAGAGCTACAAGTTACCAGGAAATAGGGACAACTTGTATTGTATTTATTTGCTTTTATTTTTAAAACTCCGATTTTCATTGTATCTGTACATGGAAACGTAATATATTCATTTGTATTCACCAATCAGATGTTTGGAATATTTTTGTATAATGTAACTGGGTTACAAAGAAGGCCTGGGAGACTTGACTGATGCACTTGTCTGAGAAATTCCCTAAGTATGTACTGCCATGATTATTTTTCACTGCTTTTGACACTGATCTTGCATAGCAAATGCTCTCATTCAGGATTTGCAAGATCTGCAAGAAAATCTTTGCAAAAAGAGGAACTAATATCTCTGTGGATAAAATGCCAAATGCTTTTTCTTTTTTCTTTTTTTTTTTAATCTTTTTCTTTTTTCCTTCTTTTTTCTTTTTCTTGTCTTTTTTTTCTTTCTTTTCCCCAGCTCCTGCTCTTCTTTCTCTCTCCCTCCCTCCCCCTGTAAGGGAACTGAAAAAGTGTTAGGAGTTCAAGTTTGGTTTGGATAAAATCCTGAATTGTGGATACGTCTCTGGAATTACCTCATCGTCTCCGTTTGAGCCTTTAACTGAACTTTGTCCTGAAATCCACCTCTAACAAAACAGTGAAAAGTTTAGTATAGAATTAAAAAACACAAAATCAAAATTTATTTTGGTGTAAATCCACTGAAAACAAAAGACATTTTTATATTATGAATTATATGTAAGTGACTTTGGGATTCATTTACCCCCCGCTGTTTTAAAGAATGACCCCACAGATCCTTGCTCCTGCTGGGTGGGCAGCCTCATTCATATCACATAATCCTACTGTACCAACTCCAAAATAAACACAGGGTTATTTCCCTAAATAAGGGTTTAGGGCTAACCTGCATATTTCATGTGTTGAAATTTTTTCCATCAGCCCATGGAAACAGAATCTCTTACTCCTGGATCACAAGGTGCAGTACTTCCACCGCCTGGTAAACGCTCTGTCCTCACCCAGCGGACTGGGTGAGGAGCAGCTGAAGCCCACAGAATGCACGTGAGCTTCAGTCTCCTGCAGCCTGACCACTCTGTCCCTCGGGGCTGTAAGAGCTGCCCTTAGATTTCAGGGCATGCAGCAGCCCAGGCTGCAACATGCAGGAAATCACAGCCCATACATTCTAACTGCTGGCTCACCACAGCTGATGGTAAATCAGCCCAGTCACTAAATTGCCTTGTATGAGGTGGATTAAAAACACTACAAACTACACTTACTCTCCTCTGCCTACCATGGAAGAACTGACTATCAAAACTGGATCTGAAACGGTGGAAGGTGCAGGATTCTCCCTTCTTGACAGAACAGGCCTGTGTTAAAGCCCCAGCAACTGGCACTGCAGAGTCAGTAACCGAGGTAATGACAGAGCACGCAGCCTCACCATCCCAGAGGCCGTTTGGACCGCAATCCTTTGCTGTAGCGCCAGCATGAGGAAAAGTTTTTGACAGTGCTGCCTCTAACGTCCTTCGGCACTTCAGTAGGTGGCACTGTCACACCAGCTGGCTGACCAGGGATGCTGTGGAAGGGATGCGGTACACATTACGGTTTCACAGATGATGTATGCTTTTCTTCAAACAACATAGATTGTTTTTTTTTGTTCTACTCTAGATGATATATCATTGCATCTATTGCATTTTTCAGGATAATAAAATAGAACAGATGAACAATTCATTGACATCTTTTCAGTTTGGTAGCATGGAGCAGGACTAAACAACACGTTTTTCCTTCATAAATCCCTGGAAAAACAAAATGTTAATCACTCCTGCTTATTTTTTTTTTAACCTTTGCATATGATTTTTTTACAAACAGTTCTGTAATTCTCTTTTCAGCTGTGAACTGCTCTCATTTCTGTCACATTTCAATAGATGCCTTTTTTTTTTCCCCCCCTCTTCTCAGTCTTTATGTCATTTGACATGGTACTACCTGGAGTGGTTATGTGGCAGGGGGAGAAAAGTCTTGCCTTCAAATTTTGAAATCAGCACCTTTAAAAAATCATGTTGAATCTCTCTATACATCTAGGCCAGCACCTACTGTCTGTGTTTCCCTCCTAGGTGAGATCAACACTGTCTCAAACTGACTTTACACCTGCAAATTCACAATCTATCAAAGAATTGTCACCCTTGGTGGGATCACCATCCTTTAGGGGAAAGTCATGTCAACTAGGCCTGAATCAAGCTTATATTCTTGGCAAAATTCTCTTGTAGCTATTGTTTGGGTTTGGGGTTTTTTCTCCTGCAAAAGTTTATGAGAACCCTGGCACAACAGCTAGAAATTTTGTCCAGCATTTGGATTATGCAGTCAACCACAGGAAATCTGATGGAGGGGCAACAGATTTTTTTTTATTCTGTTGTGTATTCCTGCTGGGATCACTGTCATCTTGGTAGGTGGATTTAGATTAATTTCCCATGGCTTGATCTCTGCTGACATGACAGAGCTTTTTAAGAATCTGCAAACCATTCTGATTTTTCTTGGTAATCTAATGATTGCCCATTTCTCCCTACTCACTGGTGACTTGGCTTTGCATTTCAAAAATTTCAAAAAACAAAGCACATGTCCTAACAAAAACATGTGGACTTTTGTGGGGAGAGAAAAAACTGGCACTGATTTAAAGTAACTTCATTTCCCCATGTGTGAAAAATCTGGATACAGAAACATTCTGAATATCAGTTAGAAGGATACTGAATCTGCAGTAAAGCTACTGCCACCAAGGATCCCATCTATACGCTGGGCAGCAGATCCACCAGCTTTTCTAGGAAATCCATGGAATCTAGGTCAGCAAGTTGCTCCATTTCTCTAATATTACCCTTGTAGACAGTCTGAATATATGCAAAGCTATAGTTCCCAGGATGCAACTTGCCAGGACAAAGCTGAAGAGCAGCAGATGATTATTCCCACCCCCTCCTTTTTTTCTTTCAATTTGTTTTAGCATTAAGTCTGAACTTCAAGAGTAATGCAAAAATTTGAGACTTTAAATGAGGTATCTGTGATATAGAGCAGTCAGATGTTTTCTACAGCAACACAGAGTAAGGATGGTGGCATAAAATGACCAAAAGAAGGGCTGGTGTGTGCAGAAGATTATCTTTGGTTTAATCATTTTAAATGGTCTACTACAACAACTTTTCCTTCTATGGTAGTGTTATAAATTGAGACCAC
>WBNH01005800.1:0-11431 GCA_013401255.1 Urocolius indicus
CAGCTTTTGTCCTTTACCCCTAACCCTGTCACTGGAGAGAAGTGCTGCCCCATCCCCTCCACAAACACCTTTTAAAGGCTGCTGTTAATGAGATTCCCCCCTCAGTCCCAGGTCCTGCAGCCTTTCCTCACAGCAGAGATGTTCCAGTAATGTCTCTGGCTGACGGCCAGACTCATGTCTCCCCTCAGCCTCCTCTTCTCCAGCCTATACCCCCCCTCCCAGTTCCTTCAGCTGCTCACTGAAGGAGCAGCTCACTCTCCAGACCCTTCACCAGCCACATCCCCACCACCCCTCCCTCAGCCACGCGTGTTGCTGCACAAAGAGCTGCCATTTCAAGCCCACCAAGAACAGGCTGAAGAGCCAACCCCTTAGGGAAGGTGTTGATCCTGCCTCTTCCCTGAGGCTCCTACCAGAAGGACAGGGTGTAATCTCCCACGAAGGTCTCGCTCTCCCGCACCAGGAAGGTGCCGTCCTTGCCTCCCGTCTCGGTGCAGTACTCGTGCAGCAGCTTCTCAGCGATCTGCCGCCCGTCACGGCCTCCCCCCAGCTTCCCATGGAACCACTTCTCTGTGAAGTGCAGCTCGTTGTTGTTGAACTCCTGTAAGGTCACCCCAAAATAGAATGCTGGGGGCTGGAAGGGTCCTGCAGAGCTGCTCCAGCCCCAGCCCCTGCTCCAGCAGCTGCCCCTGGCTCAGGGGGCACAGGAACGTGTCCAGGGGGGGTTGGAAACCTCCCGAGCAGGAGCCTCCACACCCTCCCTGGGCAGCCTGGGCCAGGGCTCCCTCCCCTCAGCACCAAAGGACTTGCTCCTTGGCTCTATGTGGAACTGGTTGTGTTCCAGCTTCTGTCCATCACCCCTTGTCCTGCCACTGGGCACCACACAACAAAGTGTGACCCCATCCTCCTGACACCCAGCCTTTAGGTGCTTGTGAGTGTTGCTGAGGTGCCCCTGAGCTCAGGCTTCTCTTCCCCAGGCTGAACAGCCCCAGGGCTGCAGCCTTTGCTCCTCACACACATGTTGCAGCCCCCCAGCACCTTGGCAGCCCTGCACTGGCCTCTCNCCCCACACACCAAACACTGGCCCCAGCCTCTGGCCACCCACCCTTTAGGGACTGAGCAGCACTGAGCAGGGTCCCTGAGCTCAGGCTTCTCTTCTCCAGGCTGAACAGCCCCAGGGCTGCAGCCTTTGCTCCTCACACACATGTTCCAGCCCCTCAGCATCTTAGTAGCCTTCCTCTAGTCTTTCTCCAGAAGTTCTCTTTAAGCTCATTGAGTCCCAGCCCTGACCCCTCACCCTGCCACAGCCACCACTGAGCCACAGCCCTCAGCACCTCAGCTCCATGGCTTTGGGATCCCTGCAGGGATGGAGCTTGTTGGAGATACAATCAGAGAATCATTGTGTTGGTTGGGAAAGATGTTTCATAGAATCACAGGACAGTGGTGGGTTGGAAGGGCTCTGCAGAGCTGCTGCAGCCCCAACCCCTTCTCCAGCAGCTTCCCCTGGCTCAGGGGGCACAGGAACGTGCACCAGTTTCATCTTGCTGGGATTGCAATGCCCAATATCTACAGAACCAAGCTCTGACTCATAGAATCTCAGAATGGTGGGGTGGAAGGGACCTCTAGAGCTCCTCCAGCCCCTCAGCACCAAAGGACTTGCTCCTTGGGTCTGTGTGGAACATTTTGTGTTCCAGTTTATGTCCATCACCCCCTGTCCTGTTACTTGACACTAAAGAAGTGCTGCCCCATGCTCTTGACAAACACCTTTTAACTACTTGTAAGTATTAATGAGGCCCCAAGGTCCTGCAGCCACTCTCTCAACAGAGTCCTCCCCAAACTCTTTCGCTCTGTGCACACATCCTGCCCCTCCCTCACCTCCTTCTGCTCCACCTCCTCTTCATCCTCATTGAACTGGTAGCGGGATGTCTCCTCTGAGTAGTAGATCTTGTTGCTCGTCAGGACGAAGTAATGGGGGCTCCAGGTCTGGGAGGGAGGAAGAGAATCAGTAGGGTGGGAGAGATGATGGAATGGGGAGATGTGGCTTGGAGATGGCTGTTTCTGTCCCTCCTGTCCCCTTCCCTCTAGGAGAGCCCATGTCCCATGCCCAACCCCATTGTTCATGCGTGTCTGAAGACCTCTGGCTGCCATTGGCAGGGAGGCACTTACGTGGTCGATGGGGTCTTCAAGGTAGAGGATGCCATTCTTGATGGAGTTGCTGATATCATTTTCTGAGTAACTGGCAGTGGAGACCTCCTCATACAGGTTCCCTTCAACCAGCTTCTTGTGCTGAGGACAGCCCAGGGAGGGGAGTTCAGTGGTAGCCACCACACTGAGCTCCCAGCCCTTTGCTTCCCGCAGGTTTCTTTCCACCACTCCCTTTTCCCCTTGACTGTGTCTTGAAGCAGAACATCAGAGAGATGTCCTGCTTGTGCACAAAGGGATATCACTCTTGAATCCCAAGCTTTGGGAGAATCACCATCCCTCCCAGCCCAACATGTTCCTCCTGCAAAGAAGGGCTTTGGGGTCGTGTCCTCTACACACCTTGATTAGGATCTTCTTCTTGAGCTGGGTGGGTGAAGGCAACTCATCAGCGTTGATGTCCACTGGCTTGGTGAGCAGCATGTCTCCAAAGACCTTCTTGAAGTGGGAGGCCATGTTCCTCTGCTGGACGATGCTGCAGTGGTCCTCGATGGAGAGGATGATGGGGAACCTGAAGGAAGCAGGTGGGAACGGTGACATCAGATGAAGGTGATGGAGAAGTTCCCTGCCCAACCCAGAACCTGGGGTTGTTGTAACGGGGTTGGGACTTACTCAGAGGTGACAAATGCATGCTCCTTGATGGTGTGCAGCACATCCAGGAACTTGATCTTGGAGGTGAGCGTGTGGCCGTGGTAGATGATGGGGAGATCATCGGGGCCATCCCAGCAATCCACTAAACCGAGAGACACTTCGATTACCACACGCTCAGCACCAGCTGAGCACCGGGGAAAACCTACCTTCGAGCCCCTAAAGGATGTGGAAGAGCCCTGCAGCAGTGGTGAGGGATGGGTGCAGAGGCCTGTGTGTGTCTGATGCTGGGGGAAGGGGGGTTCAGCACCTCTGCTGGGGGGGACTCACGCTCGATGCAGCGGCAGCCCATGCGCAGGCAGCGGGCGTACGCCTCCAGGGAGGACTCGCTGGAGAACTGGTCCCCTGTCAGGTACCTGCAGAGGAGATAAAGGGAGCATCAGAAGGCAGGGTGATGGGATGCTCAGGGAGGTCCTAGAGGTGAGCTCGCCCTTGCCCTTACGTGTTGTGGGAGGAAGAGATCCAGTACTGGGATAAGGGGTGGTTCATCTCCTCGGGCACCACGCGCTCGTACTTGGCATCCATCACCATATTCTCCTTGGAGAAGAGGTACGTGAGGAACTGGGAGGGGAAACAGAGAAGTCAGAAGCTGGCAGGGTTGTGAAGACACCCTTGGGTGAGCGCTGCTTGGGGACACTCACCTCATCCAGCTGGAAGGAGGGATCTGCTGCCTCATTGGAGCCTTCCTTGAGGTAGGTGCACATGTAGTCTCGCACCATGCCCACGTCGCTGGCCCAGGGCTCCTGGGAGTACAAACATCATCATCATCATCATCATTATGGGGTTAGGGCATCCCATGGGGGGTGTCCTAAGGTGAGAGGGATGCTGTAGGGGGTCTCCAAGAACATCCACCTTCTGGTCATGCAGCAGGAACTTCTGGAAGTCGTAGAGGGACACTTGGCACAGCTCGGGGCGGTCCACGTTCCTGGGACATGGAGTGGCCACCAGTGAGGGTCAGGAGCAAGAGTTGGGGTAGACACCCCATGGCAGACACAAGGCCACCAGTGTCTACTTGCAGCTCAGCCTCCCTACAGCCCCCCTCTCCTGCCTGCTGCAGCAGGGGCATGGGGAAAGCACAAGGTGTGAAGGGACCTTGAGGTGTTGAGTGCTGCTGAACACTCCCAGTGTCACCCTGTGGTGACACACCACAGTGGGAGAGGTGGGCACACAGCCAAGTGTTGCCTGAGGAGCCAGGGAGCAGAGCAGGGCCACGTGTCCCTACATCCCTGGCAGCCATCCCCACTCACATCCCTGCCTGGTCCCACACCTGGTCACATCCTTGCTCTTGTCTCCCAATATCCAGCCCCACTCAAATCCCTGCACCCAGCCTCACTCTCATCGTGCTTTGAACATGTTCCTCACATCCCCACTCCCATCTTTGTTCATCCCTGTTCCCATCCTCACATCCCCACTCCCATCTCTGCTCCCATTTCTGCTCTCCTGCTCCTATTCCCTCTCCCATCCCTCTGCTACCCCCACTCACATGCCTGCTCCCATCTCCACTCCTGTCTCTGACGATTCTTGCTCCCATCCCTGTTCCAGTCCCTCTCCCATCCCTGCACATCTCCACTCCCATCCCCCCTCTCATCCCCTCTCCCATTTCACTTCCATCCCTTCTCCCATCCCTTTCATCCCCTCTCCCATTCCCACTCCCATGCTCTCTTCCCTACCCACTCCCATCCTCTTTCTCATTCCCACTCCTATTCTCACTCCCATCCCCTCTCCCATCCCTATTCCCAACCCCACTCATTTCCACTCTCATCCCTTCTCCCATTCCCAATCTCATCCCCTTTACTATCCCCACTGCCATCCCCTCTCCCATCTCTGCTCTCATGCTCTCTCTATTCTCCTTTCCCATCCCCTTTCCCACGCCCTCTCCCATCCCCTTTTCCCATCCCTATTCCCACTCCTATCCCCTTTCCCATGCCCATCCCCATTCCCATCCTCTCTCCCATCCCCTCTCCCACCCCTTCTCCCCCTGCAGCCCCATCCCCTGCCCTGGGAGCTGGGCTGTGCCTGGCGCTGCGCTGCCGGGTTCTCACCGCAGAGGGAAGGAGAGCTCCAGCTGCTCGATGACCTGCAAGGCAAAGGAGGGCAGCAGCCTCAGGGGGTAAGGGACATCCTGCACAGGGATGGGGACGTTGGGGAGGACAGAGCCTGGCTCTTACCGACTTCTGTGCATCAAACATCAGGTTTTTGTAGAACTGGATGAAGTGGGAGAAAGTCATTTCGTTCCTGGCTTCCACCTCCTGCGGGAGAGACTGTGTGAAAGCGACACCAGGGCTGGCTCCAGCCTGGCTGTGGAGGGCTCAGGGACCATCTCTCTGCGTAGCTGAGGTGCTCAGGGGGTCCTTACCACGAGCTTGTCCCTCAGGAACCTCATGTTGGGGACTCGGTAGTTGACCTGGGGCAGCATGGCCTTCAGATCCTTCACCGTGATGCTGCGGGAGGGCAAAGTGGCATCAGGGCACTGCCCACACCTCACACGGGATGGGCAGCCCCCCACATGCCTCTCAGCTCCTTACATCGAGGGTCCCAAACCCTGCTGCCAGGGTGGTGTGAGCTGTGAGGTTCCCACCCCCACGCTGGCATGGGGTCCTTTATTACAAGGGGTCTGGCATGAGAGTGAGCAGGATGGGCAGGGAGAGGGAGTGCATGCAAGAACCAGTCAGGCACCCTAAACCATGATGCCCTTCCCCATAAACATTTAAGCCCAAATTCATGTGATTTGAGGGTGGTTTTTTTTTTTTGCTGTCGTGGGGAGATGTTTATGAGCTGCATCAATGGCCCAGCCCCTCCTGGCACTGAAATGCAGCAACAGGCGCAGGGACATGGGGGTCCCCACAGTATTAGAGCAGTGAGGAAAGGACTTGCCCTTGAGTCTCTGGGTTTTGGTGCCTTTGAGCACCCCCAAATAACCTGGTACTAACTTATCCCACAGAGCTGACCCTCCCCAGCACGGCTCAGCCTGCAGAACTGAGGTACAACTGGAGGGGATACAGCCTCGTCCCACTAAACCCATCACCCTGGCTCACCTGCCTTCCCGTGAACGGTCCATCCCATCAAACTGCTTCCTCAGCCACCTGAGAAACAAGAGATGGTCACACAGGCATGATCCAACCATGGGCTGGGAGGGGGGTTGGTCCCCTCCAGACTCTCAGATGTGGGACTGGAGAGTGAGTCCTGGGTCACCTCTCGATCTGCAGCGGGGTTTGGGCTTTCTGGGTGTCCATCACCAGCCAGTTGAGACCCGTTATCCACAGGTTGATGTCCTCCTCGCAGAAAGCTGCAGGGAGGAAGAGGAGAGGCTGGTGAGGGAGGGAGGGAGGGAGGGAGGAGGAAGAGGAAGGGTTGAGAGGCTGGGATGGAGGAGATGGGATGCTGAGGAAGGGGTTTAGAGCCCAAAGGTGTGTGTGTAGCGGGGGAGAGGAGCGGGGAGGGAGGAATGGGGATGAGAAGCCCACGCACCGGCCACGCTGAGCGTGCGCAGCCTGAAGTCCATCCCGTAGAGGATGATGAAGCACATGGTGAAGTCGAGCTTACGGGCATCCTCAGGGTAACGCTCGAAGTCCCGTGAGTTCTTGCCCAGCCGGATCTCCTTGATCTCCCTGATATCGACTATGGGGGCACAAGGACATGGGACCTGATGCTCAGACCCCCCTTCCCCTGGCGAGGGGTTGGGAGTGGTAGGAGAACACGTGTCCTCTACAGAGCTTCATCCCCTTGGCACTGCCCACGGGTGTGTGATTGGCACTGGTGGGTGCTGTGGCCAAGGAGATGCATCCCCACTGCCTTCCAAGGTGATGGCGTGTCCTTCAGAGCACTGTGCCCCCAGGATGGAGCATCCCTGTGACATGGTCCCAAATGTAGGATGGCATCATAGATACCACGGCCATGTGTTCTCCAAGGAACCACGACCCCAGGATGGAGTGTCCCTTGCAGTCATGCCTCTAGGTGTGTGATGCCACCCCCCAGGGACTTGTGTCCCCAGGATGTGACATCCCAACAGTGCTGCGTTGTCCTCCAGGCTCAGCCTCTCCCATCCTCCCTCCCAGGGCACATCCCACTTCTCCTCTGCTTTCTCCTCCCCATGGGCAGATCCTGCTCCTGGGGAAGCTGAGCTCATCTTTTAATTGAAGGCATCTGCCCCAAGGTGGCAATTTGGAGCCCTTGGAGTGCAGGGTGTTCCTTTCCTGCTGTGCTGCTCTCTCATTAGCTGGCTATATAAAGCCCAACCAGCAGCAGGAGGAGAGGGTTGGGTTTCCGGACCACTGTCTTCCTCACCACTGCAACCAGCACAGGAGATTTCCAACCCTCGCTTTCTGCCAAGTGGACACGTCCCACTGGGAGCACAAAACCATGAGATTTAGTAATAATACCCAAAGCTGTTCTTCAGATCATAAACATCAACTCCCCACCCACATCCCACCCCATCTCCACTCCCTGGGGGCAGCTTTGTATGCACCCCCCCACCCCCCACCACCCCCAGCACAGGAAAAGCCCTTTGTAGGACTAAGGACAGACAGAGCAGCTCACTGGGGTATTGTTCTGCCATCAGAGCAGCTCACTGGGGTATTGTCCTGCTGAGGAAATGGGTCATTTCCCGGAGAGTTTCCAGCCCAGCCACGTTTCCTATGCTGTGCTGGGGAAGGGTGCAGGAGCTCTGCTGCCACAGCCTAACCCAAAAGTGGGGAAAGGAAAGCTGGATGTGAGAAAGAATGAAGAGCAGGGGAGAAATTGAGCTGATGAGGCAAGAAAAGAGGTGTAGAAAAGTTGTTTTCTTAGTGGAAAAGCTGCAGGAAACACTAGAGGCTTTAAATCCAACCTTTCCTGGCTAAATGACCAAGGATTCAGACTGAGGTTGGGATTTGAGGACAGGAGGGCTGCAGCCCTGCATGTGCTTTGCTTGGAGACTAGCTCTGAAGAAATGAAGCCTTGATGCTGCCTTTGTGCAACCCCCCAGGCTCACAGCAAACTCTCTTCGGTACAAACAGGAGGGTATGTGGGGAGTATAAATGGGTTTCTAGGTTAAAAACCAGCTGCTCATCCCCAAACCTGCCCATCGCCAGGCTTGAGAAGCCAGTGGCTACTGAGGCTCTGCCAATAAGTCCCAGTGCAGCCATTCCCCCAGCTCAATGCCTCCAGGATCACAGATTCATTGAATGGTTTGGGTCAGAAGGGGCTTTTAAATATCATCTAGGACAGATCCCCCTGGCATGAGCAGGGTCATTACAGGATCACAGCCTGGTGGGGTGCAGAGCTGATGCAGCCCCAGCCCCTGCTCCAGCAGGTTCCCTTAGCTCAGGGGGCAGAGGAACGTGTCCAAATGGGTTTGGAAACCCCCAGAGAAGCCTCCACACCCTCCCTGGGCAGCCTGGGCCAGGGCTCCCTCCCCTCAGCACCAAAGAACAAGCTCAAGTTGCTCAAAGTCCCGTCCAACCTGACCTTGAATGTTTCAAGGGATGAGACATCTGCCACCTCTCTGGGTAACCTGGGCCAGTGTCTCACCACCCTCAGCACAAAAAGTTTCTACCTTCTATCCAGTCTGAATCTCCTCTTTTAGTTCAAAACCATCATCCCTTGTCCTATTGCTCCAGGTCCTATCCCAAAGCCCCTCCTCATCTTTCTTACAAGCCCCCTTTAAAAGGCCAAAAGAAGGTCTCCCTGGAGCTTTCTCTTCTCCAGGTTGAACACCCCCCCAACTCTCTCAGTTGTCTCCCTGCAGAGGGGATCCAGCTCTTGGGTCATCTCCATGGCCTCTGGACTCACTCCAACAGCTCCCTGTCCTTGTGCTGTTGGCCCCAGGGCCAAACAGGGGTCTGATGAGAGCAAAATAGAGGGGGGAGGATCCCCTCCCTCACCCTGCTGGGGATGCAGCTCAGAACAGGGCTGACTTTCTGGGTTGTGAGTACACAGGGCCAGTTCATATCCAGTTTGTCACCCCCCTCCCCCCCTTAAGACCCCAAAATCCTTCTGCAGGGGGTCCAGAGCCCGTCCTTGGGAAGAGGCAGGGGCAGAGGGAGCGGCACAACGCACGGCTCAGCTTCCTGGAAACCACATCTGCAGCGGATTTGCAACCATCATGTCAGAGCTATGTCTCCAAAACTCCTCCCAGCATTGTCTCAGGGGTCCTGGGTGATTAAAAACACTCTGCAAGTCAGTTCCAGCTGCCAAAATCCCCCTTTTTCTTTCCCTCCCCCCCTCCCTTTCCTCTCTTCTAATGCAAAGCCAGCGGCGTGGTGCAAAGGTCTGACGTGGTGGGAAGCATGATGTGCAGGGCCAGGTTCTGCCCAGTGGCTTTTAGGGATGCTGAGAGCCTGAGAGTTTTCTTAATGCATTAGGAGAAAAGCCAAGCAAAGTGGCTGGAGGGAATAGGCTGTGCTGGGAAATCCCAGGGCTGCGGTGGCACGAGCCACAGGCTCCTCCTGTTCACCTCCCTCAAACCCTTCTTGCAGGACACGTGGCAGCTCACACTCTCCTGTGCAGGGGGTTATTGGGCATCCCCCCAAGGTGCTGGGAAGCTGATTTAAAAGCTGAGAGAAAAGATTTCCTCCTGCTTCAGCTCTGTTTAACCCCATCTGGATTTTCTCCTCCCCAAACTGTCCTATTTCTAATTGCTTGGCTGGAGGTGTGTTCCCAATCAGGCAAACCACCCCTCCAAACCCCTCCTGCCTTTGCCAAGCTGACTTCACCCCTATTTTCTTTCATTTCTTGCAAATACCCCTTTTGGGGCTTCTTTTTCACCCCTCTGCTATGTTTCATCCTTGCACTGGGGACTGCAGAGGGTGATGAGCTAGAAAGCCCTCCAGGATGAGGTTAAACTTGGAGGTGATGCTACAGGTGATCCCATGGCATGGACACGTGTCCCTCAGCTGCTTAATGAAGTTTTGTAATTAGCCTGCAGGCTGTGGGGCATTTAGGAGAGAGGCAGGAGCTCTGTGCTGGCCCTGCCAGCCCATAACAGAGACATCAGTGCTGTGGGATGTCCCTGTTAATCCCTCTCCAAGCAGGGTGCCTAGTTGAAGGTGGGGGGGGGATTTGAAATGGCCCTGGCAGGCGTGACAAGGGGCACAGGGTGGGAGTGAGACCTCAGGGATGGATAAAGAGATCCCAAAGCTTCTATAATACCCTGGTGAGTGTGTGAACATGGTCCAGGGCTGAGCCAGGGAGTGAAGGCTGTAGAATCATAGAGTCATTTTGGTTGGAAAAGACCTTTAAGATGCTCCTGGCCAGCACTGAGCCAAGGGTTGCTCCCACTCTGGGCTGGGGAAAGCCAACAGTGGGCTTGGATGACAGGGTTGTACCACTTCCAGAGGGATTTTCCTTTGTGTTCCCCTCTCCTGGATGACCCTGGAGGATGCCCACTCATCCCTATGGGGCATTTTGGGCTGTTGCACAGGAGAAGACACAGTTTGAGAAACTGAGGCATGGGGCATTGTGACTCACAGAATCAGTTTGAGTTGGAAAAGACTCTTAAAATCCTCAAGTCCAAGCTCTCCCCTCTCTCTGCCCAGCCGACCACTAACCCATGGCCCTCAGCTCCACAGCTTTGCAATGTCTCCAGGGATGGCTTTGCCATCATCCAGGTGAGAACATAATAAAACCCTGGGTGAAATGGCAGAAGCTTGAGCCCCCTGACAACTCCTGCTGTATATTTCAGGGCATCCTACCATGGCCAAGCACCTCACCATGGCCAGGCACTCCACTGCCATGCTGGGAACCCCACAGCCAAGCACCTCACCTTGGTAGGACATCCCACCATGACCAGGAACCCCACCACAGTCAGACATCCCACTACAAGCAGGTACCTCACAGTCAGGGCATCCCACTATGACCAGGAACCCCACCACAGCCAGACATCCCACCACGAGCAGGTACCCCTCAGCCAGGCATCCCACCATAACCATAAACCCCACCACAGCTAGACATCCCACCACAAGCAGGTACCCCCCAGCCAGGGCACCCCACCATGACCAGGAACCCCACCACAGTCAGACATCCCACTACAAGCAGGTACCTCACAGTCAGGGCATCCCACTATGACCAGGAACCCCACCACAGCCAGACACCCCACCACGAGCAGGTACCCCTCAGCTAGGCATGCCATCGCAGACAGTCACTCCATCACACCCAGGCATCCCACCATGACCAGGAACCTCACCACAGCCAGACATCCCATTACAACCAGGTACCCTCCAGCCAGGCATGCCATGGCAGTCACCGCACCACAGCCAGGTATCCCACCAGGACCAGGCACCTGACCACAGCCAGACATCCCACCATGAGCAGGTACCCGACAGCCAGGGCATCCCACTATGACCAAGTACCCCTCAGCGAGGCATCCCACCATGACCAGGATCCCCACCACAGCCAGACACCCCACCACAACCAAATACCCCCCAGCCAGGCATCCCACCATGACCAGGAACCTCACCACAGCCAGACATCCCACCACGACAAGGTACCCCCCAGCCCGGCATCCCACCATGACCAGGTACCCCATAGCCATACATCCCAACACGAGCAGGTACCCCACAGCCAGCCATCCCACTACGACCAGGAAGCCCTCAGCCAGGGCATCCCACTA
>WBNH01005803.1:0-126418 GCA_013401255.1 Urocolius indicus
ACCACAGCCTCTCATTCAGTGTTTCTCGAAATGAAGAGAGTGTTTTAATCCTATTAGTAGCCAGGTGCTGATGTATCAGGTTCTATAAAATTGAGATGGTAAAAATCACTGGAGGATATCTCTCTACAAATGTGAGCTCTGAGTTGTGTTAGAGAAAACACTGTGGCTTTTTCCTTGTTTCAATTTGCATTTTTATGTTATGCCACTCTGGATTGTACAAATCTTAACACCTGTTATTAGAATTATGCTTAGGCCATTTCCCCATTTAGAGAGCTTTTCCCCTAGAATTATATCCTTATGCAAGGGAACAAAGACAAATTACAATATGTTTTCAAGACGTGCTAACAGCCTTCAGTGATGCTAAATCCATTGCCTGGAATTCATCCAGAAAGTTTTGATTGGAGGTAAATACTTGCAGTTTCACAACCATATTACCTTTTCTATCCACCTACTGGAGTCCACGTGGGGTGTAATTGCTTTTCTGAGGGTTATATTTAGTAACTGATTGCAGATGGCTTTTAGACAGCAGGAAGGAGAAAAAGAAAATGTTCTGGTTTTTATGTAGAATTATGTTGAAACTTTCAAGGTGCAAATACATTTCTTTAACAGAGACTATCACCTTGAAAAGTTTTCTTGCATTAACACTACTCAGTTCTGATTAAAATATGTTATTTTCTTGTTCTTGTTCCAAATCTGTTTATATCCACTTAATGTCCATGGTCTCTTTTTTTTTTTTTTTTTCATTTAAAATCTGAAACTATGTTTTTGTTCTGGTGTAGTTGGGATAGTGTCACATCCTGGTGTTTCTTGAATTTTACACAATACACGATTATTCTGAGTTATTTCAAGGTTTTCTCATTGCTGGTGTGTAGTGTATGAATCCTTTTTAAATGGACTCTGTAGGATGTTGAAATGCTTGTGGTCTTATCTCTGTTTCAGAGTAACTCCAAAGAAACATAGAGCTGGATTTCTCTGGGTCTCTGGTGGCCCAGCTTTTGGACTGATGAGCAGTATACAGTGAGAAGAAAGCAGACGAAACCCCATGTCTATTTTTTTAATGTTCACTGCTTGAGGTAAGTAATCAACTTGCTTATCCCCTTCCCACTTAGATTAATGAAACAGTCCTGTTGGCAGAAATAGATGAAGGAATGAATCCTAAAAATACACAAAATATGAGAAGGGAAAACAGGTGGTTCACAGATATATTTTGAAGAGCTGCAGAGGCAGGGTAAGAGATTTAGAAGTGCTGTGAAAGCACGGCCAATCTGATCTGCACCAATCTTAAGAGAAAGAAAAGGGGATTATTGATATCTCATTTCTTGCCTTCAGTATTTGAATTCTGAAGTGCTTACACAAAAGCAGAAAAGAAACTCTAGGTACTGTGGAGTCCTGGTACCGTTTCATCAGTGTCATCTGCCTGAAAGGACAGTCTGACAGACAAAAAACAAGCATGTCCTCCCCTTTCTCTGCCAGTTAAATAGAAATAAACGCTTTCAGCAAACTCCTTAAAGTGCAATTTTCACTTACTTTTGTCCTTTTTTTTTTTCCTTAAAACTGTTTTAATTATGTCCCACAACACAAAACCGAGGGAAAAGGAAAGAATTTCCTTTAGTGCCAGGACAAACAGAAGAGCAGAGTGACAAGTCTCCAGCTCTGTTGTAATTTTGGTGCAGTAACCTACTACTGCAAATATATAAACATTGTCATCTTGTCCTAGAAAATGCTTACTGAAACAAAATGTGGTTTCTCTCCGAGTTTGTGCTTTATTACCTTCATTATTTTCTTCATTATTTTTGTTTGCAAACTGAGCAGTGAAAAAAAAAAAAAAGTATGCAAGTTTTTTATTTTCTCCTTAGAATAAACGGAACATAAAATGTCATTGCCATTTCCTCAGCCATTCAGCTACAAAGAATTTACATAAAGCTGTTATTCTTTCTGCTGTTACATGTTTGTTCCAGTTGTTCAATCCATACTAAAAGAAAATAAAGACAGGAAAAATGCATTAGCTCAGCTCTCCACAGGATTAAGACTTTTACAATCACAATGTCAAATGTAGAGTTATATTTTTTCTCATTACTTCCTGAGTTTGTACCTAAGTTCTTATCCCACGAGGGTCTTGATTTCACTGTATTTTATGTGAATCTGAAGTTTTAGGATCTTGAAGTGCTACAGTATTTTTCCTGTGACCATTGAGAAAGGTTTTAAATTAAACTGAAGATTTCCTGTAGGTCATTGTGACCTTTATATTTTGGTATTATACAGCCGATTAACTGAGAATGAAAGCTACCATTCACAAATATGTTTGCAAACATACAAATGAGAACGGTGCATTAAACTTCAGGGCCTGAAAAACATAAGCAATGAACATTATTTGTACCTTGACCAAGCAAAAAAGCATGACTAAGGATCATTGTAGGTAGCTGCCATCATGAGAGAAACGTTTACGCAGCCAGGAGTACCAAACAGCTTTTAAACAGTTTCTCAAAAGGGAGCAGTAAGGAAATAATTGATGTCAGTACATGTCTTGAAAACAATTTGACTTAAAGATTTTTCATCTTTTGTTTTTCCCTTTATGAATTTAGAAAAATAGTGATTCTAATAACTGTTCATTTTTATAAGGACTCAGAAATATTCACTCTTACCTTCCTTTGTCTGAAAAAACCCATAACTATAAAAACATTTCCTCATTAAGTTCCTCATGTTGCTTTTTTTGTTCAGCAATCCACTTCACTGAAGTGCAAGTAAGGTTCATGACTAATTTGCTTTCCCTAAGAAGGACTCTTAAATCCACCTATTTTTTTTTTTTCAAGAGAAGCATTCTGCTTGTTTGTGTGCACATACAAAAACCACATTATTTTAAGCAATAAGTATAATTTGGTGGAAAATCTAAATGCTTTTGTATCATGGATATTGGCCATACTGCAAACTCATTCACATGAGGATAAAGTATACGAGCTAAAAATAAAATGTTCTTGGGCATCAGGGAGAAGTCTTGGTGATAATATAGGAAAAAAAATCTTGAAGGTGTAACTGCATTTTGTAGGTTTGGAGTGGGGTAGGAATTTTCTTCCATTTTCTTTTGGAAGGAGTAAAATTTCAGTCATTGATTCTTATGTCAGTATTTCCAAGAAAACATATTGGAAATCACCAAATGTAGGATTCTCCCAGCAACGGGAAGTCTGAGGAGACTGTTGAATTTGCCCTCTCTGGATGAATCAAAAAAATGTACATTTTTGAACATCTCGTTTTTAAAGGAATCAGGTTGGACTTTTATTTATTTATAAGAAAGCCTAGAAGAAGATGATGCCTATTTGGAAGTGCTTCTGTAGACTAATATTCTGTAAAAAAGAGATTGGATAGTTTGCAAGCAAAATTCTCCAGAAGGTTTCAGTCTCAAGTGTAAGCTCTGGAAAGCCCAGTTCTAGTCATCTTAGAGGAATCTTTGGAATTTAAAAAGCCTGGGGGACAGAATTGAGGGGGAAAAAACCAAAAAATTGTTGATGTTTTAGTGGCAGAAGAGTAGCATATCCCTAACAAATTGAAGGACTGGTTTATGCAAGTTAGAGTCTGACAGTTTTTCTGTTGCCTTCTGATGATCTAACTTTTACAACAGTGAAATATGATTCTCATTTTGCTTTTTATGCTAAGCTATACTTCAAAGCCAGAGAAAATTCAGTGATCTGGGGATGAAAATTATTCCCAGAAGACAATGGAGGAAAAAAAAAAGTTTTGGAGAAAAACAATAACTGCACAAGCAGAAAGAGTGGTTTATCCAATGAGCCTTATAAAGGATTACATTAAAAAAAAATCAAACCACCCCCCTCTGGTGATAATTAAATGCAGCTTAAACTCCTACAAACCTTGATCAAAATCCATTACTGGGATCAGACTCCCATTACTGAACAGTGCAAGATGAGCTGTTGCTGATGCTAGAGATTAACAATTGCTTACTTGCAAATACTGTAGTGGAAAGCCACTTTTTAAACTGTTTGCACTTCCATTTTCAAGTAGATTATATTATATGGAGAAGCTGATTTTTATGCAATGTTCCATGGGAAGATTGGCAGGCTGTGTCCCCAGAAGCTACAAAACCCCTTAATTTTTTCTGGAATTAGTTTTGCCTGACCAAGAACTTGGTGGTGTGGATGCACAGAACACGCCTCTGCTAGCTGAATGATACCTATTTGAAAGTGAAGCCGTGTGTTCAGATTAACTGAAATTTGTGAGATACAAGCACCTGCTATCTTTGCTACCAGCTCAGTTCTGAAAAATGGCCAAGTTTGAGAGTTCTTTTCTTTTCTTTGGTTATTGTTTCTCTCACCTGTAATTGAGAGGGCTGCAAGTGTCGGTGTTCACAGCAGGGGAAGAAGAATCTGTGGCAGAAATCTCTTCAGCGGCTGATGCAGGTGCAAACACTAATTAGGCCACAGATGAATAAGCCTGGGGTTTTTGTGCCAACCCTCATGCTCGTGTGCACATTGGCATTGCCAACGCTTTGCTACAGTTCATCACAGTGGCTCTGTACGAGAGCGTGATTGAAAAGGTTTATTCAGGGAAGCACTAAGGTGTGCTGGCAGAGCCACAGCAGGCTTGGAAGCCTGCACAGTATCTGTTAGTCCTTCCCTCTCCCCAGCATGATAATTCATGGCTATGTTCTCACAAGGAAGTTGAAATTTCTGGGACTGCTAGTCTGTGGGATGCTACCTTTCTATGTGAAAAATTGCTCATCTCATACATAGTATCTGCTGAAAAAAACCCGACCAGAAAGGCCTAGAGAAAAGAAGTGAAGTAAGACAAGGGAAAATAATCCCTCTAAAGCTCTTTGCGGTCTGTTTCTTCCCCAGCCTGGCTTGGCACGATAAGGTATACATTAAAACCAGGCTGGTGCAGCTCAGATAACTTTGAAAAGCATTGCCTTCAGAGCCAGTTCTTTCTATATTCTTCCTGGGTTTTTTCTCCTTTCTATATTTATCTTTTCCACTCTTTTTAAAGAGGTATTGCAAGTCGAGGCCCACTACTTATTCTTTCTCACCTTGAAATCATCATCCTGTACTTGCAAAACAATTTTTGATTGCAGTGGTATGCTGCTGACTACCAATTACTGGTGTCACTTTGAAGTCCATTTTCTCAAAGACTATAAGGGCCATTTGTATGTACAAATAAGTACGTGAGGGTGAGTTGAACTAGAGACCAGGCTTTATTAATTGGTGAGTGAAACTAGACTTTGATGTCAAGGCTCAACTTGCATGATGAGACCACTAAATGGAAAGAAATATATTGCTAGTAAGACCACCCATGTCAACATATGTGTTGCACTGGGACTAAAAAGAGCCAGGAGCCTTATTTTACGTTGGGAAGAACAAGGTTATCTCAAAAAATAGCCACAGTAAAAACTATCTTCCTTTAAATGTGCATTAAAAAAAGAAATTCTATAAATGTTATTTATGTTTAGATAGAATTGTCTGTGAGTGGGGAAAGCACATAAAGATAATTCATTAATGAGTAAAGAAAGCTCATTCTACATGGACCTGCTATTTAGGAATATAAACAGTTTAAAAATATTCAGAACATATTATATATGATCAGGAAGATCACTAAATACAGAAGTTCTTTACTACTTCCAGAGAGCCTCTTCAACTTGCTCAAGAAGATAAATAAGCTAGTATATATTTATGGACTATATTTCATTCATGGATAAGATATGGTGTAAAGTAATTGATCAAGGATCTCAACCATGAAAAGGAAAGAGTTTAATTAAAAAAATAAGTACTAAAGTGATATCATGCTCAACAGATGAAAAATTAAACATCACTGAAATGACCAAGTGAAGCAATTTGCATTAAAAATACAGGAAAAAGAAAAGCAGAGGAAAGCAGAGACTGAACTAAGTCTCACTGTCCCGCAAAATCAACAAGATGTTGAATTCAGAGCTTTTAGCCTTTGGTTTCTACTCTTGGACTGTAGGTTCTATGTTGTGCTTCTTTATCTGTCTGAATAATAAAGTCTACCAAAACCCCCTCTAAAACCAGAATTAAAAAAAATAAACAAAAACCAAACCATAAAACAAAACCCACAAAGACCAAACCAAAAAGACCACACCAATGCTCTGATTTTGAAGATATCTTTGATTTATTTTGTAAAGATTAGTCTGCGTTATTTTGAGTAGTCCTTTTCGCTCCTGAATTTCAGGAGCCAGAGGGAGAAGATGTTACTTTAAGATGTCATTTTATATATTTGTACATCCCAATCTGTCACATATTCAAAAAGAATATACATAACATACAGAAGACCTTCTATTGGCTCTATAGCAGGTACTCCCAGGGAAACCTTAAGCTACTTTGGTTAGGAACTGTATGGTACCAATCAGTATTGTTTATGTTTATATGCCTACAGTGTCCAAAAGGCCCCAGGGTGTGTGATGGGTGTCTGTGTGCTGCAGGTGCCATGGAACTGCCTCTTTAAAGTACAAGACAAATGGATTTCATTTTTCTTCAATAACAGTGCTGTGTGTAAATGGGTATGTGTTATTTTTTTTGAAACCTTCAGCCATACAAAAGCATCAAAACAATGTAGTAGATACTCATCTTCACTTAAAATGATACTGGAAAATTCTTGATAGTGTGATGATTGTGGCCATTTCAATGTCTGAATTTCTTGTCTTACTTCAGATACTATACTTAATACAAATCCTAAATCAAAACTAAGGTATCACATATGCTGATTGTTTTAATCTCTTTGCAATACATATTATGAACTAATTATGACATTTGCAGCTTTAAAGGTGATAGTGTCCACTTTTACTTTTCTACTGTCTGTCTCTTGCAACCTTATAGCCTTTTGATGCCTGCGACTTCAATTTGTAACACTGCTTTTGCCCAAGACATAGAATACAGGCAAATCCTGCAACCTGAGTACTGTGATCTGGTAAGACTGAGAACGTTCTGTAAAAAAAAAAAATACAGAAAATACAGGTTCTGGAAATTAAAGAGTCAATCAAAAGGGGAAACATTTTGGAAAACATGCCTGTAGCTCCAAACTGCACTTATAATGAGGAAGGAGTTCAGATGAGACCTGCATTCTAGACCATCCTGAATCTCACTAGACACTGTTGCTTTAAAACTTTGATTTTAATTGGAAGTTTAAATCCGTGGTTTTTCTTTGCTGAAACAAAATGTTTCTACCAACTTTTGAAATGGACTTTGACAAAGAATCTCATTGCTAAGGAGTATTGAAGGACTGCATCAAACACTCCAGCAAAATATACTCAACATGCTAATATGACATTCCCATGGTTGTTTACTGAAGCTAGAAGTATATTAGTATTGCTCCATGCTTTATGTTTTGCTTCGCCAAAGGTGACAAAACTCACAGTGTTGGATGTCATTTGTGTTTATGACAGATCAAGCATTTAAACAATATGTGGTAAACCTCTGAGCAGTTTTTTACCCAGTCATACAATTCAATATTTGGAGGCCTTCAGAGTGCCAGTAAGCTCCACAAAAATCCCTTATAATTTCTTTGACCAACTCTCCTGGTTGTGTAGAGGTAAGGGTCTACATTTAACTGACTTCTGCTGTCTGATGGGGAGGAGGATTTTTCTGATGTACTAGGCAGAGGCTAAAGACATTGTATATGCAATTTTGGCTTTTTTTTCCCCCCAAGATAACATCCATGTACGTATCTAAGCTATTTACTCCTTAGCCCCTCAGCTGAGCATCTGAAATTCCCCAGCTTCTTGTACCTGTGATTCATTAGCCAGTAGTTTTTGCACCTGTAGGATTTTTCAAAATGAGGGAAAGAAAAGCAATTAATAGTGCCATGACATACTCAGCAGCTCTTCACAATAAAGCTCTTTACAAGAAGAAAATTTCTTGACACATCTGTTAGCTGCTGCCAGATACACAATGAGAAATTGCCATGGGCTATTAAAATGTATTTATTAACTTTTGTAGCCCTGTTATGCATAGTTATTATGACACAAGTATCAGTTAAAAGTGTAGCCATTTTAATTGCATGTAATGAATAGTTCAGTTTGAAGGTAATTATCTGGCCTGTGGTGGACAGAACAAATAATCCTTATATCCCTAGAGAATGGAGATACAGTTTTCTAGCCCAAACCTGTTTGTAAGTAATCCAAACCTTCATTTCAGGACAGGATTTTTCATCTTTGTGGCAACTCAAATCCACTTTTATATTGCTGAAGAATATTTTTAATTATCAGAACTTACATAACTTTGAATTAAAAATCATGTAATGTACTAACTCTGGAAAAACTGAATCTCCCAATCCTGAGTTAGAACAAGCATGCCCTGGACCCTAAGCTATAGCTCATACACCTTTTTCTACACCTCAGTGACACTGAAAAGTCAAAACTATAGCTAAAAAGGCAAGTAATACAGATATAAAATACAGTTCTTCTTCTTTAAATGCAGACTGGTTTTGTTTCCAGTTGCAGAAAGCAAGAGGGAGCAAAAAGTGTCTTTGAAACAACAGCCTGTTCCTGTAACAATGGAGGGGGTCAATGCTCTTGGGTAAAGTGTCATAAGAGTGCAAGTACTGCCCAGAAATGCAGAGATAGAGCAAAGATAAGACAGACAGAGAGGTATTGTTTCTTCATCATTTTTAATTTACAAGCACTTAAAGAAAAATATGCATCTTATTTCTTGATGAGGGAGAAAAAAAATGCTTGCATAGTTGGGTTTTTTTTCTTACAATATACAGAAATTACAAAACTCCAATGCAAATCCAGAACTGAACCCCTAGAGAGCCAGAACGTGTGCAGCGCTGCCAGTCTTGTACCAGTTATTCAAACTATGAGTCAAGGCAATTGCTAATGGCATGTGGTAGAAGTCTCATTGTGTTGGGGGCAGATGGATGTGTGGGTAGCAGGGAGCCTCAAGGCCTGGGACAGAAATGCTCCTTCACATATGAAAGCTTTTTGAAAACGTTTCTGCTGCGGTCAGTTTTGTTATCTATTGCTACAAAGTAGTAGATAGTGAATGATAGGATCATAGCATTGTTTGATTGGAAAAGAACTTTAAGATCTTGGAGTCCAACCATTAACATCATGCTGTCAGGCCCACTGCTAAACCATATCCCTCAGCTACACATCTTCTAAATCTCTCCAGGGTCGGGATCTACCCCACCTCCCTGGGCAGCCAGAGTCTAACAACATGGAAAAAGTTCTTCCTAATCTCTAATCTAAACCCTCCCCCAGCACAACTTGACAACCTTTGCTCTTGTGCTACCACTCATTACCTGGGAGAAGAAACTGACCCTCACCTCACTACAACCTCCTTTCAAGGAAGTGTAGAGAGAGATCATGTGTCCCCTTAGCCTCCTCCAAATCCTCAGCTGCTCCTCATCAAACTTATTCTCTAGACTCTTCACCAGCTTCTTTGCCTTTCTTTGGACACGCTCCAGCACCTCAAGAAATCAATAAATAATTAGCTTGATTGTATCAAGAAACAGATGCAACTTTTTGTATCAAGAAGTAGCTGCAGCTGGTAGTGTTTTTAGTGGTGAACAAAAAACAAGTTATGTGCTAATAAGCTTATTCCAGTTTAAATGCTTTTGCTACAACTTCTTATAAAGTTTCAAACTGTAGAGGGTCTAAACAAAATGAGCCATGTTTCTGCATGCGAGGGGCATTACTTGAATGTTTCTCTACTGTCTGCTACAAAAAATAGAAAGAACAGAGAATCATAGAATCATAGAAAGGTATTTAAAATAAAGTGATATTTGACTAATAAGTTGAAATGCTCATAGCCTCAGAGAAATGAAGACACAAAAGATGATAACTCATGTAAAATCAAGATAAAACAAAACAATCTTAGAAAATGATGTGGCTAGGAATGAATGGATCCTCACAATGCTTGTCATATGACATTTACTAGAGGTAATTGCAACCCAAAGGTTTGCTGTAAATTGAATCTGAGCTAGAAATCAGCACATCGATTGCCAGCTTGAATGGCAATTTGAAAGAAGAGCATAAAGCTGCAGCTAGTACAGTCAAGTACCTGGAAAAAAAAAAATAACAAGCTAAAAAGATGAAATTGTTCAGGGCAGGAAAAAAAAAGCACATATACACAGTTGTGGCTGATAAGAATTTTTGATAGCTATGGCCAGTGCTGCTGGAACAATAATGGAAACCTTTGCTAATAACACAATGCCACTAGAGGTAGGCAGAAGTTCATTTCCAGCAATGGTCTGCTATTTATTGCTGGGACATTTCTTTAATGCCATATGCTTGAATATATTATTGGTTAACTTTCATCTTGCATCAGATCTGTTGGCAAGTGCACTTTAGACACTGAAAGAAGCTAATGCTAAAATGATAGGAGCTTACTAACACAGTACAATAAGGATATTCTTTTTTTGGCATACATATTTACTTCAGGGACCTCCCAGGAATACATTTACAAAAAAAGTCTGAGGAGAAAGAAAAAAAGAGTGAAAGCTACAGAAAATATCAGCTCTCTTTCTTGCAGGAGTATGTAGCTGGAAATAGGACCAATGGTGATGATGATAGATTATTAAACAAAGGAAAAAGAAATTTTGTTTGTTATACAAGAAAAGCTTATAGTGGTTAGAAATTATGTCACCTGAGATAAACAAAAATTATTAGTAAATACTGCTAGAGAAAGGGAAAAGAAAAAGGAGAAGCACACAACAGGAACTTAGCCATTTTCTATTTCTAGCTTCCCTCTCCAAGGAAGAGCAACTAATAACTTGGGCATGCATTCTCTGCCAAACACATGGCATTGGTCATATAGCAAATTGAAAGCTCAACTTGCAGTTTTTGTTTTTATTTTCTAACGTTGCTGTTATGATTTAAGAAATTTCTAACCAGCAGCATAGTGTACTGAGAAAAAAAAAAAAGGGGGTGGGTATATGAAAACCATTAAGGTATTACTTATTTCACAGCTGTAAATTAGCTTTAGGAAAAGCTGAAATCAGGGTTATAACTTTTGAGTTAATGTTCAAATTATACTCACTAACAGGAAGAATTTCATGGGTGGACTTGTGGGGGGTTGCACATAAACAGGATTCTGAATGTTGAGTGAATTAAATATCCTTTTTTCCTTCAGAACCAGTGTTACTGTTTCATAGTGCCAACAGAAAACAAAAGATGAAATATTTTGGAGCATTTCATTTAGTACATTAGATGAAATGCAAACATTTTTGCACAGAAACTTGTGACTCTTCCAACACAGCTCCAGCTGATTTTAACAAACAATCTTTTCTCTCTTCAGGAAACAAGTCAGCTTACACTGGCCATAGGAGAAAACATGCAAATCCCTTTAAATTAATCCAGCTGATGACTGTTCTCTTTGCCAACAATAAATTGTCGTTCATCAAGAATGTAAGAACCAGTAAGTAATTTAAAATAATCCCGAGAATACAACAGGGATGGAAAGGCTGAAAGCTGGTATTCTTTCTGAAACAGGTTATTTTTTTAATGTGTGGGACACGACTGTGTTTGGAGCATTTGCTGCAATTTGGGTTTGGCTGTAGTTTCTCATTGTTTTGGCAGGTTTACCCTATGCAATGAATTGCAAGCAGATGGGCGAGTGCTGAGCGATGCAAGGCAAGTGAGAGGTACAGGGTGCCTCAAGTGGCACTTCAGAAACAGCATGCTCAAGTGAAATACTGAGTCAGAGAAGAAAAAAGCTGAATTGTGAAATCACAAAAAGACTCCTCCCACATGATTAAAGTTAAAATTGCAAATTGGACATTGTATTTCATATACTACAGGTGCTCTGGGTTATCGGGTATTTTTGACCACCCAAGGTTTTACCCCATGTTTGTAATTTTATGACTCTGTATGTGTATTATAGACATTTACCTCATTTTAAAAGATATCTCTTTTTTTCCTACTTGTAAGATTTACTAGGTAAAAATGCCCAGAGCTCCATGCATGTTATAAAAAAACTTCTGATAGTTTTTCAAACCTCCTTAATATTCAAGACAGAAATCGTCTATAAAGTGATTGTCTAATTAAAGATCTACTTTTATCAATTGTGCTTTACAATCCACTTGAGCTTTCAGAGTTTTAGGAAAGCACTTGAATTTTAAAACTCATGGATTATTGCTTTGAGCACCAGGGATCAAAGCAGTAATACCACCATTAAACCTCATGGTACTTACTTGTCTCTCGTAGTGCTGATAAGCAGTATTTTAGTTTCTCATTTAAATTAGCCACTTCTAAACTAGAGACTGCTCCTTATGTGGCTTCTTCTAAGGGGCTGAACTTTCAAGGGAGAGTGTGCTTTAAACACCTCATTTTGTAAGTGGTCTTTAGCAGTAACCATTGGCAGGTTATTGATTTATTTGAAGTCTGGAAATGTGTGGAGTGCTGTATAATTGCAAGTAGCTTTGAACAATGGAATGTATATCATTTGATGTTTTAGAATGACTGCTTAGATGCATTTTTAATAGAGTAATTAGCCAGCTTATGCACAATTTTACACAAAAGATTGAGAACACAGGGCTGAGTTGGACCCAATACCTGTTTGTAAGACCAGTGGTGCCTGCTTCTACCATGGCAAAGGACTTCAGGACTACTGAGGAAGCTCAGAGAATGGGAAGCTTCTCTAGCAATCCTTCAGCAGCCAGTTAATATCATCTCCAGTGACTTGCTGGGTCAATTGTTTCTGACATGTTCTGTCATTGTTGAATGGGCATCTATGTCATTACAGTGTTGGTCTGTGGGGAAGAGGTGTCACAGGTCTTCCACCTAGCCCATGAAGAACAAATTTCTTCAGTTTAATTCAAAGCTGACCTTTACTTTCTTCATTCTTTCCCCCTAGATTTTTGCTGGAGATGATTGTGGAGAGCTCCTTCTGTATGTGCCACTCATGATTTGTACAGCTACTGAGTTAGCTGTATGTGTTGTTCACAAATAACTGTTTCCTGCCTCGCTTCTCTTTCTCATCCAGAAAAGCAGCATTGCCTCTTAAAGACACTTAATGTAACTGACACTTAATGTAACTGAATTATGACTGAACACAAGTGACACTTGCCAGTTTTGTGAAGGAATTCAATTAGTTTGAACCTGACTCTTTTGACTGCTGAGAGATCTCATCATCCCCCAAATGTTCATTTACAGCTTGAAAATCAAATGGATCATAACCAAAGCCAAAAATGAGGAACTCTTAGATAGGTGAGCAACAAGAGGCAAGCAAGTTTGATGGAAAGATATGAGTGGAATACATTATTTCACAAAATGAGCACACTGAGATAGTCCACAAAGTACATATGGTCCAACATCCATTTGCTATTATGCTGCTCTGAGATATAGGGCATCTGTTAGGCTAAGCTGTGGGGTTATAATATGACTTCTGTTGCTAAAGCTGTTACAGTTTTAATATGCAAATCTAGCCAAGTCCATCTGAATATGAAACATATTTCAAAATGGAGTTTCTGTGCAAGGGAGCTCTGCCTAAATTAGGCTATTTGCAAATAAAAATAGCTGAAGGTAATGGGAGAGAACTACAAAGTTCGGTGTTAAATTTCACTTTTCCTGATTTTAGTTTTGGTCCTTTTCTGGTTTCAATTCTAAGTTCCAATCAGGTAAGTCAGATGGAAATCAGGCGTTGCTTGGTGCTTGACTTGTGTGACTGCTAGTTCCATTTGAAGTCCCTAGAGTATGTTTTAATATTGTCAGGTCATTATTTTGAATCCAAAACTGTTGTAGTGGATGGTGGAACCGTATTTTGGTTCCTCTCCAGTGTTTCTGGAGAGGGATACTGACAGTGTTTGGAAACAGCTTTAATACACTCGCAAAGATGCTGTGGAAGTGCAGGAAAAGTCAGTTGAAAGATTTTTCTAGACAAAACTCTGCTTCCATATGCATTGAATTTGGTTTCTCATTTGTAAATTTGTAGCTTTTTTTTTTGACTCTGGATTATTAGCTTTTTCTCCCTCAAATATTACATACAACTCTCAATTTCTTGTAACTCTATTTACTGCATTTTTCTTGGGGACTGCATAGCTAAGGTAGAAGATGTTGACTCTGTTTTTCAAGTATTCTACCTGTGTTAGGACTTCATCTCCTTCATGCAGCCAATTTGTTATACTTGCTTTGCTTAAATACTTTCTGCAACTACCAATGACTGTACTCGACTAAGGTCTGTGTCTGCAACCCAAAGCATAGATATCTTAATTGGATCAGAAGTATTTTATAGTGACTAAAACTTCATCACGTCAGAAACAAGGGAGATGTTATTAAGTAAATGAAATGTCAATTGTTGCTTTAGACAGAAAATAATTCATTTTCATAGGCAAACCCTTCCAAAGTTTGGCCTTTGCAGTATCAGATCATTATCAGCCTTGTGATCTTCATTTAGGCCATTGCCTCAAGAAAGTAAGTAGATCAATTTTAGCAGTTCCTTGAAGTGCCCAACTTAAGTAGAAGTAAACTACTCATATCTAAAACACCTGATTTTGTGGAGGAGTTTTGGCCATTGAAGTGTTGAAGAAGAGGGGATAAGAGAGTGCATGGACCTTGTATACTTTTTTTTATCAGGCAGTTCTGTTTTTCTGCAGTTCTGCAACAGCATTTGGCTATTTAGTTTTACAGAGTGGCCAAAAGGAAGGCTATTCAAACCCATAACTCGTAGAAGATCATAGCAGAACCCACACAGTTAGAGTCTGTTATAACTAGGAATTTGGCCCATATATTGAAACCAGAATGAAAAGAAATATTTTAATATTTTTCTGTATGCTCTAGCTCTTGGATTGTCCTCAGTACTTATCAGTGAGTACTAGTGAAAAACCGAATGTCATTTTGAGGAGCATTTGTAGAGATAGAGCACTGAGAAGATATCTGTGTCTCAATGAGTACTCACACTCATGCATAAAGGAAATAATACTGCTGGAATGGATTCTTACTCAAATAGAAAGGCCAAAAATCTGCATTTGGACAGCTGACCTCTGAAATAACTGGGATGATGGACTGCTCTAGGATGAACTAGATCTCTTGTACAGCTACAAATAAGCAGTCTAACATTTCTGCTCTTAAGGTGAGAAGCACCCTCACTTAAAGCTTTTCAAGGAACTTTAAGAAATAGTATGTTTTTACCAAAAAACCAAATTGTCCTTTCAGTTTGGACTTTATCAATACAAAAGTGATTGGTTTATTAAACCATAATCTATTAAACTGGTATAAATATGCAATGTGATTTAGCTAACAGCTCATAACTATTAAAGAGTACTCAATGACTATTTCACAAATTAGTAAAAATCATAGCTACTTTCCAAATACCTAATCTTTGGAATAACTGGTTTTGCCCTGGCTGTTCTTCCTGATGAAACATGCTTTCTGTAATACCCTTCAGGCTGCAATGTAGTCCTTACTGTGGGGCTGGTTAGTAGAAGACCGTTATCCCACCTCTTGCTATATCAAATAAAGGGGCCGTTACAGTTATGGTCAACTTGTGCTTATCAGTTTTGGGATCCGTGAATGCAGAGCTTGTGCTGTCCAGCTCATAGATTTGTTTAAAACTCCATATGGAGAGCAAACTACAGTTTAGTTCTTAATTGAAAAACCTGACTGTGATTGATCAGCTAATGGTAATAGATATCTAGATAGACAATGCTAATTAAGGATTTCCTGTAGTCTGCCAGTAATTCACACTGCTAGAAATTATATAGTTTCTCAGGTTTCTACTGGTGTAAACATATTATCTCAGCTGCTTTACTTGCTGACAGACACAAGGGACCTGATTGAGGACTTTGTGTCCCAGAGATGTTCACTTGCCTAAAAGCCAGGACATCAAAGTTGACACTTGAAAAGCCAGATCTCATAGATTGCAATAAATTCATGCAACAAGCTATGTGGAACATAAAAATGTTTAACCTGTTAGTGGAGAGTGCTTAATTTCAATAATTATGTTCTTGACTTCCTTTGCTGCTTCTGAATCAAGTGTGCCTGCATACAAAACTCTCAGTGAATAGGCCATGGCAAGGGTGAGTGACGGGTTTGTGTATGACAAGGGTGCTTGGCATGGAAAGATGCTTGTACAGCTGCTGCTTATGATTAGGAGCTGGAAGTCTGCTGTGTCAGGCTGAGCTGGGCAGAAGGCCAAAGGGGTGCCCTCCCACTCCCCTTCACAAATGTCCTGAGCTTTAAATATATCACTGTTTGCTGGGCCATGGCACACAAATATGCACAGCCTTTTTGGGTAATGTCCTATCTACTTTGGTGAAAATGAAGGCAGATGCTTAAGCAGGATGAGCAGTGTACACAGCGGACCTTCTGCAAATCCTACTCCACTCTGTCTTTATGCTATGACAGGAAAAAAAAAGAGATTCATCAAGCATTTAGTACTTTCTGTACATGAGAGATGTATTATGTATTCAGTGACCACTGGTTTACCTGTATTTTGTGTCATTTATGAGCACAGAAGCCAGAAGTACACACATTGTTATCAGGAATGTCAACATTGAATTTTAGCAGAAACATTGGCCTGAGTAATGATGGAAATTTGAAACAAAAGGCTTTGTAGTGCTCCTACAATAGTGTGTTAATCTGTCCAAAGTAATGATAAAACCTTTAAACTAGTGTGCTGTAATTGTAGCAATAAGTAATTAGTACATTTAAAAAGCTGAACCAGTGCTGTGCTTGATCCATCAAGGGTAGCCAGGCAACTATATAAAGTGGCATTTTGGGGGGCAAATGTGAGGAAACATGCTTTGTCCTGAAATATAATTATCTTTAGATAGATGAAAACTGTTCAGGTACTATTATTAACAGTGTTGAGCTCTCAAAAGCTGGAACTGTCTGAAACAGATATATATGCATCATCCATCAGATGTGTGCTGTGAGTATCGCCCTTTGTGAAAGGCTTCTGAGTTGCTAAGGCAAAGCCAAAATGGCTGGGCAGCTTCTGAAATCAGGGAACAGAGGAGTTTTATGGAAGGAGGGTGAATGTGTATTGAGACAGATGATGGGATGCTATCGAGTAGCTCACGGTGTCCTGATTTATCCTCTGGATGCAGCTTTTTGGTTGTCCACACTGTGGTTACTCATTCCTGTGTTCTCTCATGGGTGGGCGGACTGAAACAACAGCCTTTCTGCCAAAGCCAAGAAGCTGTTTTTGTAAGACAGTGGGGTGCAATTCAGCAAGGAAAGAGTGCTGCAGGAGGGGAGTTGAGCCTGTGCAGTACTTGGCTCACAACCTTCTGAGGCACTACTTCTGCTGATCTTCTGTCACTGAGCTCCTCTTTGCCTCAAGTGCCATGCCCAACAGCTTGCTAAAGTTAATCCTGGCTTTGAGCCATGGACACAATTCATTGAAAGCTGCAACACTGTCCTATCTTGTTTTAGAAATTCTGAGCTTAGAGAGAAAACACTTGAGACTGATCTTTGGGAAGAATGGTTTTTGTACTGTGGACATAGAGATAGGCTTTTTGTAAACATTTTGATTGTATGCACAAATTGGAATAATTAATGAAGGTTTTGATGACCTTGGCCTTTCTTGACTCAAGAATGAAAGAATAAAAATCCATATAACACCTTTCACACAGTAGTCTATAAGATCCTTGTATTAAGCCAGATCTCAGGATCTCTATCTTTTTAAACCAGTATGTCACCTCCTACTCAGCAGGGCAGACCGTATGCTTCCATTTTCAAATGTGTACCTACAATTAGATTCTCATATCCTGTGCAAAATATGGCCATTCAGAGCACTGAAAATAAAGTTGAATTTGCTTCTTGTCTACCCATTGACAAAAATCAGAGCTTGAACAATGTTGCCTTGACTTCAGATCTCCTGCTCTGCATACAAGACCACATCTACTTAGATCCCATGGAACAGATCTGACACACATTGCTACAGCTGTAATGCAAAAATGAAGAAAGACTCTGGAATCAAAGACTGGTGGGAGTTGAAAGGGACCTCTAGAGATCATCTAGTCCAACTTTGGTATAAAACTAAGCAAAGTCATTTTGGAAAGAGGTGAAGAAAGGGCAGTTATTTGGCTATTCATTTTATTTACATAGGAGTGGTATATTTTAGTCACTCAAATTGTTTTTAGAAACCTCCTTTTTAATTCCTCAGTTGTACTAAATGTCATACTCTAGTTTCACAATCTCAATCTATCACTTGCTGGAAAAGAAAACACAAAAGCATATGTTCCAGAAAAACTGAGAAAGACTTTTTAATACTTAATTTATAGTTATTTTTACTTGGGTTTTTTTTGTTATAACAGGGTATCTAGCTCTCAGAAGACTATGTTAGAAGTTTTTCTGGAGGGACCATTACTGTGTGCAAAAAGTTACTGTCTTACAAACGTGCATGTATGCACACAAACTCTCACACTTTGTTTCTTGTAAAAGAAGGTTGTTTCATATCAATAATCACCATGTGAGTTTGCCACTCTCTCTCCAGAGAGATTCAGTTTAGAAGGATGTGATTTTTTTTGCATCATGCAAACATGCTGTGAGGGAAGAAGGAGAGTGTAGGCTGAAAAGAAACTAAAATTATATTTATCTTGAGAACTTAAACTAACTACAGGTGACTTCATATCAGTGAAGATTGACATCTGTCAGAAGTAAACACACAAATGAAATTTGAAAGACCACTCCTGTCTTATTTGCCTAGAAATTACTTTAGGAAAAGAATGACCTGAAGTATTTAGGGCCTAAATACTATCTGTGCACACTACAGCACACTTTCCAGTTTAGTTCCATCCAAAAGAAATCAAACCTGTGCTCTCTGACTCTGAGCTAGAATGTGAAGACCGTGGCAAAGGAAGTAAATGAGATGTTTGCTTCCATTTGAGCTTCTGCTCAGAGCTGCAATTCTGAAGTGTAGGTATTTATTATGTCTATGTAGCTATTTTTTATGAGAATGGCATGCAATTTCCTGTGCAGACTATCTAAAGATTGGAATAAGAGCCTGATGCTTGGTTGGTCAGAAGGGGAACAGTTTTTCAAACCAAAAGCAAACCTGGCTGAGTCATCACCTCTGGGAACAGAAGGATTAGTGAAGCAGAAGCAAAGGATAAAGCAATGAGTAATGTGGAAGATTAATGGAAAACTTTGTTGTGTTTCAGTTTCATTATCTTGCCTTTTCAGCAAAATTTTAGAAAGCTGCTGTGGTCATTTTTAGTTGGTTGTAACTTTTAAGAACAATGAGGAAAAATTAAAAATAACTCCATAATTTATCTTAAAAATTATTATGCTCAATAGGCTCAAAGGGATAGAAATGAGAGTGAGCTTTGGTATGCTTTTTCACCACTGATCTTAAATGCTGCAAATATCCTCACTCAAATCTTTTTCTAAATATGATATTTGAAACTTTAGTTTGCATTCCAGATCCTGATTTGTTTACTGTGTAAACACTGTGTTTTATATATATGCAACTCAGATGCACACTTTACTTTTGTTTTTAAAAGGTTTAACAAAATGAAGCTCTGTGAAAATGTCTTAGATTGTTCCTAGATATTGTTGTTGAATGTATGGAATTTTCTGGAGCTCTGTTCCAACACTTTGGTGTCTGTTTGACAAGAGGTGCAAATTTTTGGTTTTATTTTCTCCTCAGAAATTAACTATTTGTTTCAAACTTGAAAAATTTCAATACTTTTAAGAACCTAATTCACAGCAAATTGTGTTATATAGCATGTTTTTGAAGATAAGGGTTAATTGAAAAGTGTGTTGGCCAAATAATTTCTCTGAACATTAAGCACTGTGTATCACAAGCAGCAGGCAGCAGTTGGATTATGAACAGGTTCTGATGTGCTTCCAAACTGTGTAAGAATGGGAGGACAGCCTTAACTGAGCACCATATGCTGGCAGCTTTGCAGATATTTTTATCCTTTAGAGTAACAACCTTGTGCGTGCTAGTGCGATGGATCATGCATGGGAAGGTGCAGCACATGTGCATAAGGGTGTTCTGCACAGAGTTTGAAGATGTCTTTGGGGAGGTAATAACTATATTGATAATCAGGGCTGCCTTCACTTTAATGATGCATACAGAGACTGCCCTTGTTCCTGATGAAGCCTATGACAAAGCTCCTTTTAGCCACAGCTGCTACTATGTTTCTTGTAGAGCATTGTGTCTGAACAAAGAAAATGCTCAATATGCTAACTTCTCTGATAAAGCCCTGTTTCTTCCAATTCCAGTTGGCTTTAGCTTAGACACTCTCATCTGCTTGAGTTTCTATGAGGCGGTTAGATGTTGAGTAAAAGGGAGATAAAAACCTAGAATTCCTCACCATCTGAGTAGGTAGGCGTGTACTTCTATGAAAAACCTAGGCACAGTTTTGACCCATTCCTGTAAAGTCTTGAACCCTCACTTCCTCCTGTCAATCCCTTGATTCCTCTGGGCCTCTCTATCAAAGCACTGGGATCCATGTCTCTTTAGAATTGATTTCATCTGTATTTACTCTTAGATGACACTGGCTGCACATATACAGTGCAGAATCCAGCCTGAGCCTATACTCCCTGCCAATCTGCACTAGTGATGTACTGGAGTTCTATAGAACAGCTGAGCTGACAGCAGTGGAGAATTTGAGGAAGTTCCCCAATTTTAAGGTTATCCTCAAGGATGAATTCATCTCCTTCGAGAAAGGGCAAGGTGTGCCTTCTATCACACCTCCATCAGACAACAACGCATCTGTCTTACTAGCAGGGCTGGACAGTTCAAAGTAGCTGAGGGAAAGTGCTTCAGGACACTGAGCTTAGACTCGATGTTAAGATCAAGTGAAAGATGAAGGCTGACTTATTTAAAGTATGGTGTACAACTTCTGAACATTTTCCAGTTTATTTGTGCTGTATGTTAAGTTCATTTATAGCTTTTTGTGCCACTGATGGAAATCATATTTTAACATACAAACAGAGTTACTGTGATTTCAGCATTGCTCCACATTGTTCCATGCTCTGGACACTCAGTTTCCCATCCTTCATATTACAGGAAGGCAGGATTCCTTCAGATACAAACAAAACCTGAAGTTAAAGGCAATAACTGTTAGGGTCACTGTGATAAAGCTTATTCTGTGGGAGAGAGACTCCATATTTGTAGTAGAGCATAAACACAAGCATCTGGCATAATTGAGTTGCTGTGTTAAAAACTGTCTAGTTGCAATGCATTACTCTGGCTGCAAAAACTCCAGTTTTCTTTTACCCCAGTGAAAATCTTTTCCATTTATATTTCAGCTATGTTAAATAAAATATGAACAAATATATCCTAATGAGTATCCACCAAAATGTCCAGTTTTAGGGAGGTTTATTTTCTGGATATTTTTAACCATTTTTTATCTCACAAATATTTAGAAATCTTTGCGTTCTTCTTGACAGTGTTATTTTTCTTGTGCAGAAAGGCCATTTATCTGTTTTGTACCTGCAGTCTTTTTTTTTGTGGAAACTCTCTCTCTTTCTCCCTGAGTATGAAGAACAAATCAATAAAAAGTGAAAGCTTAAAAATATTCCCGAGCTGCATGTAAAACAAATGGGGTTTTTAAATGCTGAGTTGACGTCCCTTCCCATCACACTTCTGTAGGAGATATAAAACTGAGGTCCTGACCACATGCAGTTGTTTAACAGATCCCATGGCACTTTTTTTTTTCAGGAGTAGAGGTGAAAGCTGCAATGTCATGGCTAAATTTCAATCAGATAATTGCATTCTACCTACTTAAAAATTCTTCACTGGTTTCTGTTAGAAAAGATATTCCTCATTTTTCTCTGAAACTGTTGTGTTGTGCATTGATAACAAGCTTTTGCTTTTTACCTCAGTAGAAACTCTTGTTCCTGGATATTTCAGTAATGAATGAAGTCAACATTATCTAATTTGCAATAAAATTTCCTACAGCTTCTCAAAAGCTTCAGGAATATAGCAGATATTCTCCTTTGTCCCTTGCAGACCGTACAGTGCACCTCACTGTCTCGTGTTTTAGAAGAGTGATTGGGATGTGTAACCACAGAAGCAGCAGATGAAGCATTTGTTACAAAATATTCCTGGCATTTTATCTAGCTTGTGGGTGGTATTTGATGCTCAGGCATGTGAACAACAGCTATACGTGCTTATAGTATAAACTAAGATTACAGGGCTAAAGCTGATAACATTAATATTTTAGTCTTTTAACCACATCTGACACCACTCATAAATATGTTGACACTATATCTCATGCAGGTAAAGCACAATTCTGCTGAAGATTCCTGAGAGCTTTGTGAGCATGAGCACAATGAAAACATAATTTAGTTGAAGCCTGAGGACTGTGGGGATCCCTGGTGCAATAAGAATATCAAAATGTTTCTAAACAGGACTAAAGTGTGGGCAGAAGATGCTCTGTGAGATGAGAAAATAATTGCCAGAGATGGTACCTTACCTTTGCCTGAATGAAGAAGTAACTTGAAAAAGCTGGAGGTTATGCACACTGTTTAGGTATTTTGAATCATGCTGTGTGAAGTTTAGTACCATTAGGAACAAAGATATTTTAAGACTAGTAGTCTCCCAGCTGACGTATCTAAAGTGTGGTTGCATGTTGTAATTTGATCTCTTCTAAAAGCTCACCAAAATGAATAACACCTGTTTTCCTTCCCCTTCTATAAGTCCACGTCCCATATATGTGTTTCTGCTCCTTGTAGCGTCTGTGGCACTTGTCTAGCCAACTGCACTTTTTATCTGCAGAGAGACCATACAGGGCTGATCCCTGTAGCCCAGGACCCTGCCTCTCCTGCAGATAGAACTGAGTGTTCAGTGAAAGAGAAGAAAATCAGACAGTTATATGTCTCCCAAACACCCTCCAGCAATTTGTGACTCCAAGATCTTCAAAGCCAGAAGCAGCATCTAGGTATGCAATAATCCTCAATGGAGTTTCAGCAGAGAAGTTGTCTCATCCAGTCTTTCCTTGAATGCTTACAAGCTCTTATCACTCAGAGCAAAGTGTGGACACCAGCCACCGTCTAGCTGTGTACTGTGCAAGGGATCACCTGCCTTCCTTTCAACCTACCACCTGGTGGAAATCAGATCATACTCCTGCTTTTGCTGGGAGAGTGAACAGATGATCTGCCATCTTGTCTCTGACACTATCTTCACCCACATCTGCCTATTCTCCTGTTCCAGGATGAAAACTCCAAATCTTCAATCATCCAGGATGAAAATCTAGGATCATCCTTGTTGCTCTTCTCCCAGTCTTTTGTAGACCTTCTCAGTCATTTTTGAGATGGGAAAACCAAATCACATTATTTAGTCATCCAAAGTTATCTCTTTTGTTCTCTTTTCTTTCCTTGGAGATCCCAAAACTAATGTCTCTTTGACTGCTGTTGAGCTCTGTGCTGATGTTTCCTGGAGTTATCTATCATAATCCGAAGATTGCTTTCCAGGTAAAGGTCAACTCAAAGCCCATTATTTTATTTCTGAACTTAGGATTGCTTTTTACTGCATGTGACATATATTATTCTACATTGAATTTTACCTGCCTTTTGACACAAAGCTGCTCTGCGTTGTAAGATCTTTCTAGAATTCTTTGCACTCAGCTCTTACTTTGTCAACTCTGAAAACCATCAACAAATTCTGCCACTTTGCTATTCAGTGCTTTCCGATGATATTACAGATATGTTAACCATCAGAGATCTTGATGCAAAATGCTTTGAAATGCTGCTAGACATCACTTGTTTGAGAAAATTATCCTAATTCTCAGTTTCCTATCTCTTCACTATTTTACCTGTTTTCCTTTTTATGCAAGGGTTGTTTAAATATCTTAAATATCAGAGCTTACAGTAAGAGGCTTGACTGGGAGTTGTTTGGAAGTAAATGGATTGTATCAAATGGATCTGCCCATGATTATCAAGATGGTGGATCTGTGTAACCCCTCCTTTGAGCAGCAACAAGATGGTGCTTTCATCAGGACATGAAACCAGCTTTATGGTGGTGATGTGACCCCCCACCAGAAGTTGTGGCTTCTCCCTAAGCAGACAGGCATGGGAGCTGCTGGACTGGGCCACTGTGCCGTCACTAGGTTAGCTCAGCTCACAATCTTTTCCTGATAAAGGAGGAGCAAGGCATTTGATGTTGCTTTGGGGTTTATTTTGGGAATTTTTAGTTGTTTTTTTTTTTTTTTTTTCAAAAACAGCCAGTGTTTTAACATATAGATATTCTAACATATAGATAAGAGTATTTATATTACTAATACTCTTAAAATTATGACATTTTTTATACATGGAAATACAAGTCTGAGGGGATTTTCCATGCCTATTCAGAGAAATTACTGGGGATGAGAAGGATTTTGTGGCTCAAGTGTGGAACATTCTGTGTGCACTAGTTCTGGCAGGAGTGAAGTACCAGGTGTTCTCCTCCCACCCAGCTTTCCTTGTCACTGGCAGAAGGGAAGAAGAGAGATACGAATTCACAGGGCCTTTTAACCAAGTCAGAGGCATTATGTTGGCCTATTGTAAGATAAACTACTTTGAAAATTGTCTTTTAAGTAGCAGTTGCTGCAAGATCTTGCTAAGGGTCAAGTTCTTTGACTAGACTAATGGAGTCTCTAGGTGTTCTCCAGAGACTCCATTTAACTCTTCTGACAGGTCCAGTTATTTAAGGCTGCTAAAAACTTCCAACTGAATTTTCAAAGCAACATTGATTTAATTGTATTTTAAAGCCTTCAAAAGAAGAAGAAGAAGAAAAAGGAATACATTAAATTGTGTTAAAAATTGACTCATAACTATGTAACTGCAGTAACATACAGTGTAAGTGCTGCCCTTCGATTCAAATATACAGGAAAAAAGAGAAAGGTCATTTTTGCTTACTCAAATGTCCTACTGAATTCAAACCAACAAATTAAAATGCAAATTAAAGTCTCTCTGCTAATTTTTGTAGATGCAGAAAGACTGTGAAGATAAACTTCAAAAGTTCTGATGACTGTCTCATTTTCTTCTCGGGAACATGAATACCATTATAACATGTAAGTTAAATACATTTAGAGAAGTTGAAAGTCTTTCAACTGCCATGATGTTCAAAGAGTAGGTTGGGGATGTTTAGTTGATGGAGCAAATTGAAATAAAAAAATCACATCATTATTTTGTGGTTATTGTTAACAAGGAAACAGAAAATACATTTGTAGTTGTCTGTATTTAGAACTCAGTGAAACTCTTTTTGTTTGCATCCAGTTGATAGTAGTTATCCATGAACTGGAATTCTCTGATGAAATTGCTAAAGTCTGTTTTATAAACTGTATTTAAACTTTCTGGAGAAAAGCTAAGTCGAAATAAACATGGTCCACAGCAACAATCTTTTTTACTTCTAGCTACTTCTTTAGAGGTAGTGTGTTTTGACTGATGGAGCAGATAAGCTGTGCTTGCAGGTCCTTAATATTTGTGTTCTGTGTTCCACATCAAAGAAGTTTGCAACTTCATTGTTTTGAAGAGAGAAAACAAACATATGTGTAGTTTACAAATTTTTGCAAAAATTGACACTGTGCAAGTCTGCTTTTTTCTAAACCTGTTCAGTAAACATAAATTAAGATCATTACAAGTAAGTAAACAGCAAAAGAAGGTACTTTAAGTACTTCTTAAAAAAAATTACCTATTTAATACTAAAAAAAAAGGTAAATATTTGCATTGTCTAAAAAGGTAAAACATATAGTAATATATTATGCAAGTGAGCTGTGAAAACAAATGTATTTAGGCCAATATATTTAAACCAAAATACTGGCTGTTGTCTTATTTCTTCTTTGCCTTTATTGAATATGGTCAGAACATCCCATGAGGCAGGGAAGATGGCCTCCATTTGTTCCCTCTGGCTTACTGGAATGGATAAAATACCTATAAGCCAAAGCTGGTTGCTTTTGCATACTGTTTCATTTAGGTTTTAATATTAAAATTACCTGTATCTGCTGGGCTTTTCGTTTAAAAACATGAACGGAAACCTGTAAGGCAGCCTGTGTATGAGCACTGAATGCAGCAAGGGAGAAGACACTTTGCAGCCCCACGAGATGTAGAGACCTTTTCAAACACCTTTACTAGCCATCTTGCTGGTAAAATCATCCTGAAAAGGTGAGCCACAACTAGGCTAAGTAATATACTTGGGCTACTTACGAAGTATGGGAAAGAAATGACATCTGTGAGGCATTGCATGCCTTCCACTTTTGCAGTGATCAGACTTGCCAAAAGATATAAACTTTCATTTGTGTCTGGCCTTTATCTTTAGCTTTTTTTTTCCTCTCATGATTCCATAGCACAAACCTGCTGAGTTTTCCTTAGTCCATTTCAGGGAAATTTGTCTAGAAACTGTATCAGAGCCCAGAATTTCAGTCTGTCCCTTAGACAAGCTAATTCAAGGGTTGATAGATTCATATAGAATAAAGAAATGAGATTGCATGTCAAGAAACAATGGTTCAGGGGCTTTTTGTTTTCTCTCCTGCTGTCCATCACAATATATTGTGGATGATGTGTTCTTCCTGTAACATTTGCAAATGTTAATAACTTTTGGGAGGAACCTGTCATTCAACATGCAAAACCTTCTTGACCACAGAACAGTGGGTAGATTCAAGCTGCTCATACATCTGCAGTTATCCATAAAAGTTTGTGATTTCTTTTTGTTCTCAGTAGTTTGGGATTTACACAGATCCCTGTAACATCAGAAGATTTTAATCTAATCAGGCTGCCTCTGTATTTTAAATGGAATAAATACCATGGACCTCTCACTGCTTTGAGGGTTGCTGGTTTTACCTCTGGTAAATCTAGCCAAATTCATGAAACTGCATTTTAATAGTTCTATGGCTTGTATATGTGGATCTCTGTGGATTGCCTTTGAAGTCAATGAGAGCACTATAAACAAAAGTAATAGAGTTTACGTTCACTCCTTTGTCACATCAAAACTAAGGTGATGTGTGACATTCGTTTTCTAGGTTGTACTTTCTGATGGCAGAACAATAGATGTTGCTCCAGTATGCCATAGGAAACAACAAGCATTGACATATCTTGGTGTTTTTTAGAATACTTTTGCATTAATAATGTGGAGTTTTTGACGATCTTCTGAGTGATTTTCCTGGAGATAATGAGAAGAATAAATGATAACTGTCTGCTGTTGCACTTCATCTGCGCTGCTGGAATCTAGCTGAAATGATTGCTGTTGTTCCCCCAACGACATAGTGAGGGAAAGGCTGGCTTTTTCCTGAAGTTCGTATACTTTGACTCATTAGATTTACTTGAGTTTTTCTCTTGATTGGACGCAATGTTGTTGTGTGTTGCTATTTTTTCCAACTCAGGCAGTTCCAGAATGGGATTTAAGCTTTATCACCTGCTCAGGTCCTGTCCATTATTGCCATTTCCTTCCATCTTGTATTTTCTGCATCATTTGCAGCAGAGCACCTACATGTTTTTTAATCTCTTTATGTCTGGCTTACAGGTCTTTTTCCTTTTGCATGCCTGTGTTGTGCTGAAGCCAATGACAGGCCTCTTTCTTGACAGTTCCACTTGTGAGGTGAGATCTTGTCTTTGACAGATGGTCCATCCTTTGCTTGGAGCATCCTCCAGGACTGCAGTCAGGTGTCAAGCACCTCACACCTGTGACGCTGCAGCAATAGCATTTACCTCATTTTCAGTTCCTTTGTTTCATGTAACATCCCTCACTCTGTACCATGGATGTTCAAAATTATGTCTGCAGATGTATCCTCTCATAATTTTAATCAGTTTTCTTTCTTTTCTCTCTCAACAGTGGGTTTTTGTATATTAGTTTGGCAGCAGAGGGAATGTCCATACTATCCAGCACAGCATGTCACAGATTATGACATGAGATTCTATTAAAGGCACTAATTAAATCATGCAGGAACTGGAATTAGTTTAGTTCTGAATTCAAAGTAACTAGTTGTGCTGAGAATCAAGAGATGCTTCTGCAAGGGGATTGGAATAAATGATCTCTAAAGTTCCCTTCCAACCCTGTCATTCTATGATTCTATGTTATTTTTAAGGCAGAAATGTCAGTACCCTAACTATACTTTCTTTGGCCTGCATAGAGTATGGATTATGTTCTCCCTGCTGCCAAAAGCCAACTCCAAATTTATGTACATCCATGCTTCCAGGCTTGAGACTTAGGTGAGATGTGGAGTTTACATTCAGTTTCTGGAAAGGAATTTAAATCCTCTCAAGGGCTAATGTTTCAGGGCAAGTAAGCAGATTGTATAATGATTGTCACTTACAAAGAAAAGTCATTACAGTGTCTGAACTACATAACACTGCTGAGGATCTGCTGAATGTCAGGTTTGTCTCTTATTAAAACTAAATCACAATTTACGTTTTTTAGAAAGAGTTCATTAAAACTTATCTACTTAATTAAAGGCAAGTGTCCCTACATAGAGACAGACAAACAAATCAACACAATATGCCTCAGCTTCTTCTGAGGAATGCAATATTCTTATCTTTATAATACTAATTGCTGCAGTTAGGGTTTTGTTAAAAACGAATTGATATTTGCAAAGAGTACAGATTTGACAGATGCAGATAACATGAGTGAGTACAACAGCATTCTGATAGATGAAACAAGGTATTTAAATGTTAATATAGTGTTTTTGTAATAAGAGGAAAAATATTAGTTTAGCAAATTAATCCCAGTGCATTGATGTTTTTCATGGGATTGTAGTGCTTTGTTAATCTATCATATTACAGAGACATTCAACGTAAAAGCTGTTTCTATCATTGCAAACTGTATCAACATGTGTAATAACAGGGATGATTAGTTCCTGCCTACACAATTAGGCAATGTATTGACTTAATACATTTCATGCACATACATAATAAATGGGAATTTATTATAATATACATGCAGCCATCTTGAATACACTGATTAGCAACATAATACAGCCAAGCATAATCATATATATTTGTATTTTGTTGAGTGCAAATTAAGTCAATGTATTCCAATGTTCTGTATAAGCTGTGTTAAGCAGACAAGCTGTAAGGAGACAAAAGAACTAAGTGATATTTATTTCAGTAAATCCTTCCTTGTGTTGACAAGTAAATATTCCGCAGACTGCAGATCTCTTTGAGTGTAAGACACGTACTGGAACAGAAGCAATGTATTAATGGGATACACCAGTGGTTTAGAAAATAATCCTTAGCAGTGAGCAAGGTGCAAGTAACAGGTGAAATAATTTTTCCTACGTCTCTAGTAGGAAGCCATTTCTGTTAGGTTATGGAGCAAGATTGTCTTGCAAATGACTGGAAACACTGCTTACCAAGATCTTCTAACAGGATATTTAGCTTTGTTTGGTGTGTGTAGCCTTCTCAAACCCATTTTACTGTGCTGTAAAAACCTGGACTGAGTCTTTTAGCCAGACAGATGCTGGCTGCTTGGAAACATATGTGAACTTGCTTCTGCAGGAAGGTTGGACTAGATGATCTCTAAAGGTCCCTTCCAACTCCTACCGTTCTATGACTCCATGACTTCATTAATGCCTTGCTTTAATTGAGGGAGGTTATAACCTTATTTTGCTGGTCTTGGTGTCACTTACTTGTCCCAAGTACTTGACAAAGATAACAATATAATTGAGAATTCTATTTAATATGGCTCACTAGCCAGGTTTCTTGCTAGTGGTGTCTCTGTCCTTCAGTTAGACCTCTTTTACATGCCGTAAATGTAAGAAAAGCTGATCCAGGATTTCCCATCCTTGCTGAGTGAATTGCTTCTCTAAGTCATGATACCAGTGTGGCTGAGGGCTCTTCTTGGTCTTAATTGTTCTTCACTCTCTTCATTTCTTGAACTTTAAAAAACCCAAACTGAACTATAACAAAACCTCCAAACCAAAAACAAATCCAAAAAAACACAACAAACCCTAAACTTAAAATACAAGCAATAGGTTTGCAGAAAGAGACAATAGTACTTGGAGTATGTTTCAAAGTCATTTCGAATTTGCCCTTGATTGGCCTGGAGCATCTGACCTGTCAGAGTAGTTCCCTTTATCGTGGCTTGACTATGAAATTCCATTCTGTATGAATGACCATTGCTGTGTGATGCTATGTTTTGGATTTCTGAACAGTGCTGCTAATACATGATTTAGTGCTTACACTTTATCAAAAACTTTTCTCATGCTCCTCCATCAGTGAGGAGGCTGAGAGTGCACAAAAAGCTGGGAGGATATACAGGCAGGACCACAGACCCCAACTGACGAAAGGGATATCTTGTAACAGGTGATATTGTGCTCAACAGTAAAAACTTGGGGAAGAGGGAGAAAGCAGAAAACGTTTTCAGTTCTGGAGTTGTCTTCCCATGTACCTGTTATGGGAGACAAAGCTCTACTTTCCTGGAAAAGTATGAGTGTGCATGTACAAAGCAAGAGTTTTAAGACTGATAGATGCATTATGGAGCTTCCCAGAGCAGTAAATAAATGGCTGCACTTTCTTTTGCACTGAAATTCTAGCATTATGCATAGTCAAACATTACCTGCCAATTAGAAAACAATTTGAGAGAAGTAACAGCATCCTTGGTGTCAAGGGAGCCAAGATTCACTGCTGTAACTGACGGGCTTCCCTGACTGCAGCTCTGGAGCTAGGCATTTCAGTGACATATCATTTACAAGACAGAATCGTGTTATACGAGTTATGTAAATGACTCTAAATTATTATTCTGCCATCAATAATACTGCAGTTTTAGGAACTTGTAATTTACCCAGTAGGAGAGGGGTTTATGTGGCATATGGAAATGAACGAGCCACACATGCTCCTCTCACTTGAAACAGAGCTCTTTGGACGGTGTGATAAGCCTATAATATTTGCATATCAAGGATTTTTCACACCAGTAAAGTAGGTCCCTTCAAAGGGAGTCCCACTTAAGAAGAAAGGGGACAACCGTTCTGGTTTGTTGACTGTTTAACATTGTGCAGTCATTTTATTTTGAATCTTCATTAAAAATAACCCAATTCCATCCATATCATAGAATGGTAGGGATTAGAAGAGACCTTTAGAGATCATCCAGTCCAACTCCCCTGCTCAATCAGGTCCACCTAGATCAAGTCACACAGGAACGTGTCCTTGTTTTGAAAACCTCCAGAGCAGGAGACTCCAGGCCTTCCCTGGGCAGTCTGTGCCAGTGCTCCATCACCTCAACAGGGAAATCGTTTTTCCTTGTGTTGAAATGGAAGTTTCTGTGTCCCATATTCTTTCCATCACCCCTTGTCCTGACACTAGACATAACAGAAAAATGCCCCAGCCTCCTGACATCCACTGTTTAGATGTTTGTAAATATTAATGAGATCCACCCTTAGTCTCCTCATCTCTAGACTAGACAGTCCCAGGTCCCACAGCCTTTCCTCATAAGGAAGATGATCTTGATGGCCCTGCACTGGACTCTATATAAGTTCCCAGTCCCTCTTGAGCTGAGGAGCCCAGAACTGGACACTGAACTCCAGATAAGGCCTCACCAGGGCAGAGTAGAGAGGGAGGAAAACCTCATTTGACCTGCTGGTCACACTCTTCTTCATGCATCTCAGAATGCACTAATATTATATCAATGCTATAATTTGAGTTTTTTTCCTGTTGAAAACAATTAAAAGATGATAGCTAGTTCTTTCAGCTTGATATATATCATCAAAATCTCTTCAGCTAAAATCAACCAGATCTACAAGAACTGAGGATCTGTGTTTTGGCATAAATGCAAAATAAAGGTTCATTGTCTACATTAGGTGGCATTGGTTGACATTCCTTAAAAATATTTTCAATTGAAAGTTCTTAAAAAACATTAACTCTCCTTGAATGCACACAGGGATCCTGAAAAATGCCAAACTTCAGGAACAAAGGGTATTAAAACCTGTGATACGTGTCACGTGTTTTATAGTTCATAGAAAATAGGTTCCTTCTTATTTAAAATACAAATTAAAAAAGGAATAAAGTTAAAAATGTAACCCCAAAAAAATCAATGTTTAATTTAGTAAGGAGTAACTTATGGAAATTATCTGCAGTTTAGACTCAGGAAAATAATATCACAAATCTCTTTTATAGACAAGTTCTAAGGTAACATAGTTTATTACTCAAAGAAAAGCTATGAAACAAGTCTTTAGTACCTTTAATTCCTTTGTAATATTGCTAGTTCCTTATGTTAAAAGTCATGAAAACCAAAAAAGTGAGAAATATTGAAGGGAAGTAAGATTGATCAGGATAGTGAAGCACTTATAGTGTGGGTGTCATTATCAACTGGGTTTTTTGAAATGCTGTACAGAAGTAATATCTTAAAAAAAAAAGAGAATCAGTGCATTTAATAGATCCTTTTCAGTAAAAAATTGTACAAAACCCAGTCTCCCATTTTTCTGTAATGCCTGAGGTACTTTTTCTTTCTTTCATATAAAGATGTTTCCAAGGTGTGGATGTCCCTCTTTACCTATATTCCACTCTGGTATTTCCAAAGAAAAATGAGGATGAGGCAAAGTAAGAATTAAAAGGAAGCAAATTATAGAGAGATGGGTAGTTTCAGTCTGGGGGAATTTTAAAAAATGAGAAAAGTGAGAAATCTGCTGTTAATATAATTACCAAAAAATGATAATATTAGCCATAATTAAAAGCAAAGAGCCAGTTTTGTCAAGGACACAGTAGGAGAAATTAGTAATGAAAGACTTCACCTTTGTTTTCTCATGGTAGTGTCAGGTTATTTAAGATAGGATGTCTGTTTTATCCCTGCAATTAAAGCACAAAAAAAATCCAAGCAAATGTTGACTACAGCTGACCTTGTTTATTAGGTATCATTAATCTAACACTAATGTCAAGCAGCACAAAGTTAGGAAACACATATTGATCTCAATAGTGACCTAAGTTTAACATATGTAATAGGATCTCAGTGTGCCTCAGTGAGAACAAGGACAGTTGCACTGCAGCATTGTTAGTTTTTGGTTGATATTTCTGCCCAGAAATAAGTGCAAACCCCTGAACAATTTCCACCAGAGAAGGAAAAGTTTGTGCCATGTTCTCATAAGAAGAAAGTGAAGTTTTAAATTTACCTGCTTTCCATTCTCCTACTGGGGAGACTTGACTTTGGTTGTTAAGGGAAAGATACTGATGGCTACAGAGAAGAGTTAGAGGATTTTGGTTTTGCAATGTTCTTCCATTACTGGCCTAACTTATCTGAGTCCAGCATAACAGAAAGGATTATAAATCATATAGCAATGTAATAAAACAATGAGGATGAATTAGAGGTTTTTCAATAAATCAGTATTCAGCCAGAACTGTCCATAAAAGCACAAACTAGTTAATAAAAGCTTTCTTCTTACTTTTGTGTAGTTAATATTCTACTTACTAGAGTATTGATGTGGACAACTGGAATTAGTAAAATAATGAATAGAGTCAATATTTTAAGTTTTTAGAGGGAACATTGAGGGAAAGAAAGACAATTCACTGGGGTCACGTGTTCTTTCTCTCTACAGGGACACAATTAATTCATTCTCTGCTACAGAGATTTCTTTAATCTATTGTCAAAAGTAGTCTTGATTTAACACAATTATTCTTAAATTTTAATCAAACTTATGATAGTGTTCATACAGTAATCTGCATATTTAAGGGACTGAAGTCAGATCTGATGATGCCTCAGCTTACTGCTAGCTGCTGTTCTACAGAAACTCCAATGTTTGGCAGTTGTCTGGTAACATACACTATTAAAGCTCCTACCCATAGATAGTATCATAAAAATACACACACGTTAGTATCTCTGTCTCCTGCAAATTCTGATCAATAAATGCTACTTAGCTGCGTATTCCATACACAAGTGTCAAATGCAACTGATGGAAACAAACAAACAACAAACGCAGTTAAACTGGAATGTCATTATGTACAAACATTTCACAGAATCACAGAACCTCAAGGGCTGGAAAGGACCTTGAAAGATCATCCAGTCCAACCCTCCTGCCAGAGCAGGACCACCTAGAGTAGGTCACACAGGAACTCATCCAGGTCTGGACTTCTATTCTTTTCTGAAGGAGTAATCACATAAAATAATTGCAGACTGTAGCATCCATTTTGTGTTCCTTTGAGGAACACAATGATATTGTTAGAAAAACATAAATACATTAGAGTTAAAACTATTCCAGCTAACTTTAGTATAGCCTAGAAATAGTAACAAGAATAATTTTCTCTATAAAGTTATATGGCAAAACAAGCCTGTGCAAACAGCAAAATACACAACTTGAAAATTTGAATCCTCTCCAATAATCTTCCAGATGGTGTCTAGGAAATAGACTTCCATCATCTGAATTTGATCCCCATTTGATTCTGAGTCTCCAGCAGCCCTGGAAGCAGTCTTTTCTAAAGTAGATTAATTCAATAAGGTAAATAGCAGCATGATCACTGCTTCCTGTCGGTGTGACACCTGGGGTAAAAACAGTTCAAAACAGGCTGTTTTGTACAGACTCAGTGGTATCACCAGTTCTGATTTTGTGAGAGAAGTAGAAGTCAGTTCTGGAGCCCTCAGTTTACTGCCATGCTGACAAGTACCTGATTTGCTGCTGATATTCACTTTCCTCTTCCTTAATTACAGGTTTGTTTTTCTATTGATACTTCATGTAACCAGTGCTAGATATTCCAGTACTAATGACTTTGATTACACTATACAAGATAATGGATCAAAATAACACAGTATCAGCTCTTCTATGAAAGAACATAAACACCTTTTATGTTCTAGCAGCTTGATGCTTCCCTCACAACATCCTGTTTATTCTATTTTGATTTCTAGCTCTAAGCATGACAAATGCATATGTTCTTAATTTCTCATAAGGAATGTGGCAAGCACAGTAATAGATAACTTCAAAGGGTGATGAAAAGAAAAACACAATGAGCTGTATTTAGGGGTCTCACCTTTTTTCCCTCATCATTTTGACTGACAAAAATGGAGCAGTATGATCTATGTGAATGTGTAATCCTTTTCTTGGGAGGCTTCAAGTATTGCCACGCTGGGCTTTTGAACTGGCATGATTATGACTGAATTGCACATTGCCAAAAAGAAGTCCATTTTTTCTGAGAACATAGTAAAGCAACATTATCAAGATTATAAGGAAGTCATAGTTTACTTGAGACAGCAAAAAGACAGCTACAAACTGACAGCTTTTTCAGCTTATTTTTCTCCTCTCTATGTGCAGTTTCACATTTGCATGTTGCTATTAACTTTCCAGTTTGTTTCTGAAGATGGTATTATGTATAGTCTAGTAGAAATAAGCTTGATTTTTTCCAGAAAGACTGGTAGAGAAAAGTGGATGGGCAGACATCAATTAGTATTTGGGATGTTTATATCAGTATTTTCATTTAGGGATCAAGGAAAATTTAATTCAAAAACATTATAGCTCTAGACCCTTAAAATTGAATTTGTCTTGAAGAGGCTTCGAGTCTTTCAGATAAAATATACTAACCTCTCAAAAAACAGAAATAAAATGCTTTTCTGAAGAAGAATGTTAAGCTGCTGTATTACTTTAAAAGCTGTATTATTTAAAAATCATCATAAATAATCTTTCCAACAACCAGCTTTAGTTTTCTGCATAAGGTAATACAATTGTCCTCTTTTCAAAGGATCATGGTGCATTTTTAGACTGTTCAATAGCAAGAAAATAGACATGGGCAAAATGGAAATACAGACAATTTAGAAAATGCTTGTGATGAGATCCAAACAGCAAGCTACTGTTTAACACAGACAGAAATGATCTTCTCAGGTATTGGTCCCAAAAAGAAAGGTACTACCGAAGGTGTAATAACCAGCTTGGTTTCTAAAACCATTTTCTGAAAAAGGTAGACTTAAATTTTTAGTGTATCACTATTCTAGCTGTTTAGAACTTTCTGAAATGAAAACCTTCTGGAGGAGAATCACTTTGAAAAACTCAGAAAAAAACCTTTCAGTTCCTGAAAGTGCTCCAGATGTGGGAAGGTTGGCTGACTGGTTTGTGGCCTCTCGTGGGGAAAAAAATCTAACGGCTTCTGAGCCAATAGCTCAGAAGTACAGATAAAAGAAAATAAGGTGCAGCAGAGTCAGATGGTGACAGAGCTATCTGTGGCAGTAACCACAGTGGTTAACTGGGAACTGCTCGAAAACTTGGTAGTGACAATACAGGTGAACAGCATCAGCAGTTCTCAGCCCAGGGTCTGCTTGTTCGAGCATGGTTTCTTCATTAGATGGAAGAAATGGGTGGAAATGCTGGCTAAGCGGAAAGGTAGCCTCATTAGTAACGTTTATCTTCTGTGATACTGTGGAAAATATCTGTGTTCATCAGAAATACTTATAGAATCAATAACTTGCCTATTCATTTCCTAATAGTTTTAGATGTTTTACATCAGCAGTGGTTGGGAAACAAATTGACACATCACTAATACATTGTATTGGGGATACAGTTTCTTTGTCCTTGGTAAAATATCTATTATGTATTGTATATGACTGCATTCGATAGAATTGACTGTTTTCCAAAGGTGAAAGCATTTCAGAAAGCATTGATGTAAGACAGTTGGGCATATAATCAATATGAGGACGTTTCTTATTTGATAGCATATGCACTTTACCATGACACTGTTGCAATGCTGTAGTAACAGAGCTCTTCCTCACCATGTATTTTCACTCTGTTAGCTTGATGAATACCAGGAAGAGATTGTTACCACAGAACTGACAAAGAGACTCATTTAAATTAGAAGATACCATGAACACACTAAATAAACAAATAGAGTTTTTCCTGAGGTGGTTTTTGTTTGTTTCCTTTTGTTTCATTTAAATCTCTTGAGCTGTCAGAGAAAATGATTTTAATTTAGTAAGTCAATAAAACCTCTGTTTCATAGTGAATTGTTCTTTGTGGATTTCTTTTGCCTAGGCTAAAAGCTGTCATTCTGTGGTGACTGATTACTCCTTTCGATCTTTCAATTTCTTGCTGTGCGTACTTGAAGAGCATCTTCTGACTTACAGCTTGTTCTCTGCTTCTGATTGGTTTTGCTGCATGTTTATTCTGTTACCTGAGCCTAAAGGCTATTTTCTTACGTAAGAACAACCCATACATCTTCTGATTTTTGCCATATGGTAGGCTTTACTTCTCCGTGTGATATCTTTTCAATGACATTCATCAGCACATCCCCCAAAAGGCAATTTTGACAACACTCTGCATAGACAGAAATAAGCATTTGCACTTTCCTGTTGGAAGTTACCAAATGTATCTGCTCCCTGGCAGCATTAACATCTCCCTTTTCACTTCCTTGGATGGCTACAGGGCAGTGAGTTTTGGAGGTATGTGCTGTTATGAACTTCCTCAGGGAGGAACTGATGTTACCTCTGTGTGAAATGCAATGCTGAGCAGGCAACGGCAGGAGAGATTGAGCTCCTGAAGAATTAAAGAGGGGGAATTATGGGAAGTGAGATTTATTAGGCTATAAATTCCTTATCTCTTTCCAGAAACAGAACACTATAATTGTCTCTGTGGGTGAAAACATTTCTGTGAAGAAAGCTTTCGCAAATCTAAACTTTATTTTATGCCTCATTTTAGCCAATGAAGTTAACTAGTTACAGTACCATTGAATTATATTGGATTAAACACTACAAATTTACATTAAAAAGATCATCAATACTAAAACTGTGTTCCAAGACAACCGACTTTACAGATGGAACCTCATCAAAAATATTGCTGAATTATTTCAAACAGCAAAAAAAATGGTTTAAGACATCTGTGTAAGTGTGAATAAAGCAAGATCTTGTGCCACACTGTTATACACTGTATGTGCACTGGCATGCTCCCTTATTACCCATCTGTTGTACTACAGGGGTTTCCACAGCTGTGTGTGCAGTTACTAAGTTATACCTGGCCTGCTTGCTATTCTCACTCTTTGCCTAACACCGTGTTTCAACTGCCTTTCAAATCTGAGCAATATCTGCATCCTTTAAACAGCAAAGAATATCTCTTGAATCAGACTGTGTTCCAGCATTTCCTGGCCACAGCAGTGACGTGTCTGAGCTCCACCACTGAGCTCTCCAACATTGAACAATGAGTCCTACCAGGGTTATGGGAAACAGGCGCCCTAGCTGGTCACCGTAAATGTAATGAGTCTGTCTTGCTTACTGATAACACACAAAAAATAATCATATTGCAGCGAAAAACAGGTCATGAAATATTCTCTTTTATAGATGCCATGATAGAAGAACAAATTTGTATCCTGGAGCAGCTGAAGATGCAGATATCTGGTTTCATTTTAACCCCATGGCTATGTAGGTTATCTCAAAGCCATGTCCTTTGAAAACACAAATTCTAATCTTCCTTCTCTGGATTTACCTATGTTTATTTTTTTGTTGGACTGATTTGAAATTAATTATTTAAATGTCCATAAAACCAGAATGCACATAGTTACTTCCTCCAAGCTGATAAAAAAATTCACATCAGGTCTCAGTGAGGAAATGCTATCACAGAATTACAGCATGGTACAGCTTGGAATCATCTGGTCCAACCCACCAAATCGTATCATTTCTTGTTAATCACTGTATGGGCCAAAGCCTGTTTAGGAAACACTGTTGAAATCTAGCTGGGTATTTTTGTTATTAAAAGAGAGTTCAGATCTCAAAGTAGACAATTGAAAGTAAACTTCCAACAAGAACAACTGCTGCTAACACTCAGGTGTACTCATTATATCCAGAGCTTATGGAGACCCTTGTGCTACTAACGGTCCGAGATTCAGACTATATCTAAAAGATTAATTTTAAGAAACTCATTTCTAGGCCTTTAATTCAGAGAATGATAAGATTCAAGCAATGATTTTGCACACAAAATGAACACATAGCAGTGCTCAGAGGACACAGTACCACTAGTGACAAGATGCTCACTAGAACAAGTCAACAGTTTTTTTTTCTTTGCGCAATTTTATTGAACGTGAGGGAAAGCTGTGAGTATGTGCTGGGTTGAATCTGCAGTTTGTTGTTGAAATGAGAGCTGTAGCACTTGTTTGGATGGCTGTGGAATTATCTCTTAGGTTGATGTGTGAAGATTATTGGCTAATTGGAACTGAGTTATCTCAGTTTGCTGGTTAATAAATAGCAGCAGCTGAGAAGCTTAACTGTGGTGTCATGAGTGGATGGTGAAAGGCTGCTGTGAAACAGGAGTGAGCCATTACAGGTCACACAAAATTAAGGTAGCTCTGTTTGTGATCCATTTGTTCTTGTATAATGCTCTTAGACGTTTGGTTGAGCTGTTTTAGTACAGTAGAAAGTTAAAATACCTGAACAACAGTGTTCTTCAGGTAAAAATGATATTGTTCGTGTGCCTCTATGGATGTGCTAAGGTGAATTGTTTAGTTGTTTCTTTAGATGTAGTGAAATGGTTTAATGGTACAGTTCAACTGTGTGTTTCTTTGCTGCTCTGTTTCAATGGAGTTTTTTAGCTTTTCAAAATACTTGTTAAATATATGAGAACTGTTCTACTCTCTAAGAAAAACCTAAGTAAGAGAAATTAGATTTCCTATATTCCTCTTCAGATGGGGATGTTGTTACAAAGGAAGTGACACTGAGAGGCACACAAAAACAGGTGCTAAGATTTGTGTTGTGTTAAACTGCAACAGGCCAACAGATGGAAATGTGTTTCAATTCATTTTTTTTAAAGCCTATGTACATCAGAACAGTCCTTTGAGTGTTTCAGTTAAACTAAGAAAAGCTTGGATGTTTCTGTAGCACAGTACAAATACAAGGAGGGCTATAATGCTTTCTTTGGTCTGCTTTCTGTTGTTGTCAGCTCCTCAACATGCTACTTTGAAAGAGTAGGTTCCCCTGAGGACAAAGTACAGATAAATTTTCAGTGACTTGGATAGACATTTCTAAAGAGCACATGTATTTACCTTTGCTGGATTTCAACAAATGCTGACATTCTCAAATAATTTCCCTAGGGGTATAAAAGTTGAGCTTCTCTACCACACTGTTATTCTCCCTTGGCCAATTTCTCAACTCTGGAGTTTTTTCACTTCTAACAAGTCACCTGAATTGTTTGCACTTGACAAATAAATGATGGGATGGAGTTCTTCACTGCCTTAGGTGACCTTTGAATTTCTAAGAAGCGTCGTCCTCTGGTATTTAACCCATCTGCAATAGGTTTGGACAGCTTATTTGGCCATCTCACTTCATGCCTTAATTATGTAAAGAAAGTTTCTGGTTAGTCATTGGGTATATTTTGTTCTTGTGCTACTTTGCCCAGGGAGGGAGGGAAGCACTTGGAAAATAGTTGCATTATTAAAAACACTGATAGAACTCATGGGACGTTAAAGTAAACTTCCCTAATTACTATAATTTAAATTTACAACATTAATATCCAGAAAACCTATTATAAATAAAAGCTTTTAAGCAGGAGAGAATTAAATCCACTAAATTCCATTAGTGACATCTGATATAGAAACACATTAAGAAGGCTAAACACCATGCTGGTTGCTTAGGTAGTTAAAACCATTAGTATTAAATACATTCATTTCATCAGCTGCTTTGTTCAGGGGATCCAGGCTTGAAATCTGTTCTTTTTGACGTGAATAAGGTGATTTTATTTTTTTTTTTAAGATACAGGAGGTAAACAGGGATGAGTGTCTCACAGGTGTCACATGTTATGTGCATACCTTGTCATTGTAACAGGAAATAATGAGCAATTTCAACTTAGCTTTCAAGTATAAGAATTTGGAGGAAAAACATACAATAGTGTGAGGTAAAAATAAACTTAGTCTAGAATTAGACCCCTCTTACAATAGTAACCGTTCAAATAAAATCCCACCAAAAAATTGTGGAAGAGGCTAACGTTATTCTTGGGGAGCTCAGTCCAAAACACAGAAGAGCAAATGGAAATCACATCTTTCCTTTGGGTTTAATCAGGCTTGGATTTGTGTTTGGTTTTAATGAAGCCACACAGTTAGGAGAAAATTAAACTAAGCAGACCAACACCATTGTGCAGCCTTGCACATCAGAATGCTCACAAACCCTATAAAGGGAAAATTTTGTTAAAACAACCAAGATGACGCGAGAGAAGCAATAAAAGGCTCTCCTAGGCAAATCAACATGATGCAGGAGTTGAAGAGAATGATCAGTGAGGATATGGATATCCTGTTGAGAAATCAGTGCAGAGCATCCAACACTGGTCAGAGATGGAGAGTGTCCCTGTGAGAATATAAAAAGCCAGACAAGAATAATCATAGAGATTCCAAGAAACTCAGTCCTGGCAATTAGAGATAGTTTTCCATGAGTTGAACCATGCATGTGTTTGTGTGCTGATGAAGGACAGGTACTTTGTATTACAGAATTGTTTGAATAAGTGATACATTCTGCTTTCAAATAGGGACTGCATATATGTACAAGCTGATGTGTAGAGTTGTGTCTTTTAAACTGCTTATTTGAAGACAATGCTAGTCTGGTGAAGCTACCATGCAACTCTAAGTGTTCTTGGAATGTAATAGAGTTGTTTTGTTCCCCTTCCACATATGGTGCCACTTACTGTGAATTGAAAAGAATAGAATGCTGTCCTAACTACTAATTTGGGGATTTAGGCTGTGTTTGAGTTTTGTGTGTTTAGGTCCCAGAAGCTTACAGTCCCTAGTTCCTCTGTCAGCTAAAGTTCTGTAGCCCAATGATGTTGGGTGGTGCATTAAAATGTCCAGCTACTGCATGCTCTATAGAAAGCTGAACTCAACTTGCTTAAGCTCTGAGGGTTTTTTCTTGTTTTGACTATATATTTTTATCTGAATTGCAAATACTTAACAAGGAAAAAAAAAAACTAGTTAATCTGCTATTAGTTTACATATGTGCTTATATGCCCTGAAGTTACTTTTACAATCCCTCTGCAGAGCACACTAGTGAGATATTTCCATAATTAATACAAATTATACATGTTCTAAGATCTCCGAGATCCTGTAAACCAGCTCCTGTACTTAGACCAAAAAAAAAAGATATCTTGCAATGGTTATTATGTTCTTTGTTATTTGTAATTAATTGATAAGTCTTAGGGCAGTGTATCAGCAGTAAACAGATTTCATTATGTTTGTTTATGCTTTGCAGTCAATTAGAGAGGTGTCCTCTAAAATGATTAAAGTCTGATGGAGTCTGAGAGAGGGAGATTTGGAAAAACAAATAATTAATAAGAGAATGGAAAACTGTTGTCATTGAGGACAACCAGACAGGAGAAAACTAGTGCATGACTGACTATTGGAAGTCAACTGCTGGGCAGTCAAGGCCAGTGATGCGCTGAAGGCATCTGAAAAATTCTCCTGTAAGAGCAACAATGATCAGACATGAATAGACATGGTTTTACTCCAAGAAAATGCAGAAGTCAGTTTCAATTGCTCTACCTCTTACCTGGGGCAGAGCCAACTTACGTCTGGGAAAATGGAAAACTGAAATCTTTTATACACTTATGACTGGGTGTTTAATTTGGTCATTGTACAGCACCTAGGACAATGGCTTTCCAGTGCCAGCTTCAGTCTTAAGGTGTGATAGTAATTGCAGCCAATAGCCTGTGCTTCCTGAACCTTTCATGCATTTCAGCTCATGTCAGCTCTTGGCTTCTTAGCTTGGCTGCTTTTTCTGTACTGTCTTTGTTGCTCATGTCCTTTAAAACTGGGTCAAGGAACTGAATCACTTTGCTCCACGAGCTATAGGAATCATAAGCCATGGAGAGAGCAGAATTTAAAAGGACAGAACTTTTTAATACAAATTTTGCTTGAATATATTAGAAAATATTCTGATGAGCTCAGTCTAGATGGTGCCACCATGAATGAAGTTCATAAGTAATTTCCACTGTTATGTTTTCCTTAAATCCTGGAAACTTAAAAGCATTTTTTGTCAAATGGGCTGGGGTTTTTGTGAGCGTTTGGGACTCAGATTATAAATTATTACACTATCATCAGCAGATTAGGGTTTGTTTTTTTTGGTAGGATTTAGAGGTAATTATACTTGATGCTTCAATTGTTTCCATTATCATGTATACTCAGTTGATGCTTGGTTTATGATCTGACAACTGATGTGTTAGCTGTTATATCTTTAACTTCAGTACACCTTCTATTAGTGCACTGATTTCTCACTAATCTAATACGGGGCTCCTTCCAAAATTAACTATTGAAGCTCTTGACTTTTGGTATGTTCTTAAACCTCAACACTCGTTCCTAGATTTTGAAATATATTTGAGCTTTTAATTTAGTTTCTGTGGAAAGTACCTTTTTTTTTTTTTTTTCAATCAATCTGTTCAACATTTGTGTGAGTTTGAATTTCTAGTTTCAGTTGAAAATAGAAGTGCTAACCCATGATGAAAATTGAGCTGTCTGTATCCAGCCATTCTTATCACTCTGGTGTGTGACTGTCTTACCAAGTCCTCAGTACATGAGCAAGAAATTCTATTTCTTTCTCTCTTTACTCTTGCAGTAGTTCCGTATTCACTGTTATTTGTTTATGAAGAGGCATTAGACAGTAAAATTAAGTGATGACAGAGTAGAAAGAAAGGATATTCTGAGGTTTTGTTATAGATTTGCCAGTATAGTAATTATCTTTTACAGAAGAAGTCTAAACTGATGGAAAGGAAATGTCAACAAGTCTCTTTATCATTATAAAACAGGCCTATTTCTAAATATTGCTTTTACAGGTTTTTTTTTTTAGTGACTTTCCTCCTGGTTTTCAGAAGCAGCTCTAATTTTGGTTCTCTTCTGCCTTAAGATCACCTGAAATAATGTTGATTTCTTTCAAAGGAAGAGTTCTTACCTTTTGCTTTTGCTCTACCAACTAGCAATGAGCAAAAGATTTCTGAGAAACCGGTTTAAAATTGGATGGCACAAAAGATTTAAGGAGTATTTAATTCACTATAAAAGCCTCATAAACCTTCTTTTTTATCTCCCTGGCATAAGATGCATTTAAGTCTTGCTATTACTTTAGAAGTCTAGAGCTTCCCAACTTGCTTAGATGTTTTGACAGTTTTGAGAAGTGCAAAAATCTATCTCATGATGCATAATCTATTCCACATTTCTTGCCTGAGGATCTGTGTATTGCTGTTACATCAGTTCTGCAAAAAGCAGAATGTGGCTTCTTTGCCAGTTGCAATAGCTCAGCAGCCAGTATGTTTTTTTGTGTCTTGCTCTCTTTCTACCCCCTCTCACACAGTTACCTAATCATTTGCACAGCAGAATCAAAGCCTCATTGATTCAGGAAATTTGGATTCAATCTTGAATATATTTCAATAACTATCAGTATAGGGACTTGCTTAGGAACAGGTGGAATATAATTTCGTGATCCAGTCTGAGATTTAACAACACAAGGCTAGCACACCCTGGATGTATTTACAAAAAAGCTGGACATGACCAAGGTCATGTATAGTCAACTTATATGTTTCTACACCTGTTTCTTCCTTTCTTCTCCTTGCTCAGGACCTAATCTATACAAAGTGTTTCTGAGTTTGCCATTTTGGTACCTAATCTGAAGTCATGTGATACCCAGGCACAGGAGTAACAACATATTAATGAAGACATTGATTTAGTTTTAGCTTTTGCAATAGGAATTCCCTATATCTTGCTTTCCAGACAGTGTGTTACCCTTTTGATCAGAAGTGGTGGTTGGTTTAATTGTTGAATTGCTGGCAGGTCTGCAGCTGCTTTGTTAAAGATGTGACAGAGCAGATGTAGGACTAAAATATAAGCAGCTTGGGGAAACAGAGCATAGACAGCAGATCATCAGGTAAGAAGAATAAATCATATGTTACTGCTGCTTCCAGAATCATAACATCTTTGGGCTGATAAGTAAATTTACGTGGAGAAATGGTTTAAGACAAACACTTTCACTCTGTGATATTTTGAATAGAAGTAGGCTTATTTTTAATTCTCTGGAGCCTTAAGATGATTCTGTAAACAACGGGAGGCAAATCTGCAAGCTTTTCCCATTAAATTCATGCTGATATGTACTTGTCTCTATATTTTATCTTCCCTAATGATAGCTTCCCAGGTGCAAAAGCGAGTCTTTTTATTTTTAAAATGTACATCAGAGAGATATTTTAGGTAGAAAACAGTAGTTTTATTTCTATGATGAGTATAAAACATGATTCTCAGATTTCTTTTTTTTTTTTGGAGCCTTTAAATATTTTTCAAATGTCATACAGATATTGTCAGGGAATGTGAAATACCCATTTTTTCCAAAGACACCATCACAAATGTGTCCCATTCCTCAAGGAAAAGTTTGAAGAGCTGGCTTGAAAAAAGCAAGTTCTAGAACATCTGAAACAGTATCTCGTGTGATGCTGTTGCACTCCTGCCAGACCCCATGCAATCATGATCATTGCTTCTACAGGATGAAGTGGTAAATGGAAGAAGAAAGACTTTTTTCAAGAACGTTGAAAAAAGCCACAGTGGATAATGGCAACTGATATGTAGCAGCAGTATCTTAAGGTCACAGGAAAGGAAGAAGAAACAGCAGAAATATAACAACTATTGTTTCAAGAATACATGGCCTTCTTTTGGGAAAATGTGCTCTTTCTTATCAGTTACTGTTAATGAACTGAAGGTGAAAGTCAGTCAAGGTATTTTGCAACATGAGAGCTGCCTGAAGGGTTTTATTTGGTGTTTAGTTTTGCTTATGGTATAGGGTGAGGTAAGAAAGTAACTTTCTCCTAGTAAATCTGGGCTGTATTCTGAGGCAGTGAAGCTTGTCCTGCTCTAGGCATTCTGAGGGAAGAGGAGACCTGAGGAACAAGGAATACAAACGGAAGAAAACTGAGGGGCACTTATCCTGTCTCAAATGTTCCCAGACAATAACTTGTGCAGTAAGCAGCAAGTTAAAAAAAAAATCATAGATATTTACTGATGCATTGCTTTTCTGAAGTCTGTCCTATTAATTTACTGAAGGCAGTATAGGATCAATCAAGACTTAAAGCAAAGACACAACACAAACCAAATATACTCATTCTATTCCATGCAAAATGAATTCACTGACAATCTGGCTTTTGCAGAAAAAATGAAGTCCTATTAACTTAATGCTTGGACCCAAACTTGAGGAGATGTCTTAATCGCCGAGTTTTTCACTTATATTCTTTCTCTTTATGTGCTTTTTCACATCAAGTTCTAGTTGTGCCACTTCAGCCCTGAGACTTATTTTAGTCTCTGATGCAAGCAGTGTATTAAGATTGGCTGAAGTGCAGATCTAGCTCTCTAGCTTTGCCACACACCTGAATGGAGTTCAGACTTCCACTGCCATGTTTTCTTCAATGCTCCATTGAAAGAGTTTTACAGCAAGTACAGACCACCTGTAATGAGAAAATTTCTATCTCAATCTAAGAGGCCAGAAGCCATGTGAAAGGTTTTACTTACTCCTACTACTCACTGTGCTAGCCATATTACAAGAAGCTACTTTCATTGGACAGTAAATAAAGGAGGAAACTTAACTGCTTATTCAGGGTTGGTTCTGAGCAACACATAAACAAGATTTGAGAGTGATGGTAGGTGAACAGTTGGGAAAAGTGATTTATCTAATTAGGTCTTTAGTCACAGTAAAGCTGAGGGAATCATTCTGGAAATTAATAGGGCAGAACTTTGAATTTCAGTCCACACACACAGGAAGAGAGAGGCTAGGACTTAGAGATACTCTTTCAGCCTATTACTGACTTGCAGAGTGGAGAAAGAAATGAAAGTGTTCAGGAGAAGTTGTTATTTACTCAAAGGCTGTGCGAGTAATACAGGGGAAAATAAATTAAAACTGGCTTTATCAGGAAAAGGGCAAGGAGGTTGGATATAGAAGTGCAAGGAGCAATCAGAGTTAAGAGAAAATGTATGACACCTTGTTCCAGGAAGAATGAGAGAGCTTACAATATACAAACATTTGGGGGAAAAAAATTGCCATGAAATTGAAATAAAATTAGAAGTGCCATGGAAGTATAGGCATTCTGCAGTGTGAGTGTGTGTTTATATATGTGTATATACACATAGAGAAATAAGGGCAATCAGGTTTCTGAAAGATGGTGAGAATGATCTAGTGGTGACAAACATTTCCTGGAACCGTAACTAATTATGTTTCTCAGTGTTTTCAGGAAGGTTGCTGGCAGAAGGTCAGTAGAAGAAATATTGCTGAAGTATTGAGACCTGAGCAACAGACCCTGAACCAAAGCTGACTTCTAGATGAACCTCCCAACTAAATGTTATGTAAAAGTAGTAGCTGATCATCAGCAAAAGATGTAGCTTAAATATAACATAATCATTGGCGAAGATAAAGTTTCTGATCATTGGTGAAGGACATAGCTGAAAGTGTCTGAGGGTGTGTTTATTGCTATGTCTGTGTGTACAGGGGCTGGTATTCAAGGTTCTGAAACCAAATGTTTGGATTTGTTTGGAAGTATGTGAAGAAAAACCAAGTAGATGAGGAAACTCCCTTGGTCCTCCTTGAGCCTTGGCCAAGTTTTGGTTAGTATCTCAACTGAGAGTGAAACCAAATATTCTGTGGATGAAATGGTGTAAGATTGTTTATTCAACAATATAACAAGTTGGACCCTCTTGCAGTGACTTTGGAGACCTCACCAATGAGTGGATGCACTGTGTAGTACTTCCCAATTGCCAGGACATGCTCTCTAAATCCTCACTGCAATGGGGTCTCCCCAACATCTGTGAGGCTGGATGATGGTGAATTTGTGTTAGGCAATTGGTGATGTGTCTTTCTAAATCACTATTGCTGCTCTGCTGTAGTAATGATTAGGTGTATTACCTTGCTTATGCTCTTTGCTGCTTAGAAATAAAAGTGTCATAAGCTTATTGTTGTAACTAAATACATGATCTTATTTTTTCTAACATTTTATAGTAGACAGTAAAGTAAAACATATCTTTTCATTGGTGTCAGTGCCCTTTCTGTCACCCTCCCGACAGCTGGCAAAACAACTGCTACATTCAAAAGGGCACCAGACATCTTTAATCAGATGCCGAGTTTAATTTGCAAACTGGTAAATGTGATCAGGTTTTATTTAAATGCTTGAAGCTGGGTATTTAGTGCTTAAATAATTGATAGAAAATACAAGAAAAACATGTTTTGGGAAACTTGTAACTTTATGTTAAAATTTGGGTTTGTTTTTCTTTGGAGAGAAAAAGCAATGTGTCTACTTTTATAGTCTCAAAATGATCATGCCTTTGCATGTCCAATTAAAATCACCAGAGACATGTGACTTCAAGAGTGATGTAGATGAAGGAGTTGCTATGTTATATAGCTTTAAACTCCTTTGCTGCCACAGAAACTGACCTTCAGCTGGAACATCAGAACAGATCCTGCTGTCTCCTTCCCCTTTACCTTCAGTGGGAATCCCTTTAGACTAAGAATCAGAGGAAGAATCACAAAAGCAGACTTTACAATATGTAGAAATCCTTCAAAAAGTCAAATTATAATACTGTCTTTCATCTTTGGCTATAATTTTCTTACCACTGAAAAAAAAAAATCCCTTATTCCAGTACATGCAATTTGAAGTGGCAGTCAGAATGTGAGCGGAGATAAATAGCGCTGAGCGAGTCTCCAAAGGATGTCTTATTCCTGGAAATTCTCTTGCAACTTTGTGCCAAAGCATTGCTGTATAATCTGTCAACTGTTTAGCCATAATTACAGCTTCTCTATTTTGTCCCTACATGGGAATTTGTTTCTTTTATGATTTTTAATTTCCCAGGAGCTCTCATTAACGGCTGAAACCATTTGCTTGATTTCCCTTTATTAAATATACAGAAAAGTCAGCTGTCTTGGGAATAAAATACAGTTTCATAATTAGGAATACGTGCTTATTCCCTGTGCTGTGTTTCTGGTTTATTCTAATTTCAATGTCTTCTCTGAAAGTAAACATTTAGGATGGATAAGTGAAGTTAGAGAGGAACAAAACCTATTCCAGATTCTTCTCCCAACTGTTTTATGGTTCCTCAGGTAGCATACATTTCCTTTTGAATTATTTATCAAATTAGTTGGGTAATGAAGCATGTATTTGAAGCAAGTAAGAACTTTTAGTCTTATAGTGAGGGCTCTGCATGTTGGCAGACCCTTTTCTTTGCTTCTCAGAGTCTGCTCTTGTCCTGTGTTTTACAGTTAATTTCCCCAAGAAACTTTTTTTTTCTTGATCTAATAAAGATAGAGCATAGTGGTAATGAAACATCTAACTGAGATGGATGTTCTTGCAATTGATCTTCAGTCTTCCTAGTAACACTTTTCTGGTGTTTGAACATTCTTCCTCCTCTGATATTATTGCTCCCTATTCTTTATATTCTGCTGTCACCCTGAAAACCCAATATAGTCTGTCTGTCCTAGTGTGCTGAAGCTCTGTTTGGACAGTGACTAACATGTGGAAATTACTGTCCTGAAAACTGAAGTTACTTGCCCAAAGTTGCAAATGTAAGTCAAAATTAATCTTACTGAATTACAAGTTCATTAGGCTTTCAACTAGACAATGTTGCCTCCATTGCTAGACATGATGCTCTTTTTCTGGTCTTTTTCTCCCTAATACAACAGTTTCCTTTAAATCCAAGTTCAAGGTCTTACGGTGTTTCCTCTTCTCAGAATTCTGTTTGTTCTAATGATCTTCATGTCTTTCATTCCTTCCCCTGTAGTTGCTTTTCTCTTATACAGATCTGTGTCCTTTCAGCACTTAATTATGTCTGCTTAGCTATTCATTCATTGATTAATTCAACGGAGATTTGCAGTTATGGAGACTTAAAATGTGAAAACAGGTGAAAAAAGAGATCAGATGTCTTGAGGACATTCTTTGTTTTCTTTGCTGTGTTCTTTATACTTTTGCCCTGAGCATACTTGGACAATTATGAATAAAAAGGGAGCAGAAAAGCCAAAAACACAAGAGAAATCTCCAGTACATTGGCTTAGTGGCTAGTACTTTTTTTATATTAAGCTGTAACAAATCAATATGTGAGACCAACATTCAATCATATCCTCTACTTGGTGAAATTTCCAGTACAAAATTCTACATCACACTTGTTTTGTGTGTGTTTGAAGTGCTGAGTCACTTAGTCCAGGAGAAGTAAGTAGGTAGCGGTAAGTTAAAAGAAGCATTTCATCTGCCATAAGTTCCCCAGGGATAAAACAGCTTGGGGGATGTTCTATATCACTTTCTGCACTGTAATATCTACGTGGAAACTGTAGATTCCCTTGCAATGGGACACTGAAGAAAAGGCTGGGTCCTTTAGGAGCATTTTCTTTGTGTTGCTCCTTCAAAAAAGCTGAATTAATTTTCTGTTTCCCTTTAGAGCTTCCCATCTGGTGTGTGGATGTGACTAACGGCGATGGGGAGAACCAGAGAAACGCTTTGCTAGCCAGCTAAGAGGGAAACCTTTGGAATGCAGATTATTAAGAGAAAGGTTGTGCAGCCAGTCTTTTCTGCCATCTCTGCCTCGAGCTTAGACAGCTCTGATGGATCTACTGGAGGCAGTTTGAGGAAGTTCTTGAGAATTAATTACTCTTTCTTTGGTTTCCCTTGGGTCTAGCTTGCAGCACAGAGTTTTTGCTAGTGACAAGTGTGAGTCATTTGAGAATAACATATATGTCAGTAGAAAGGATTGCTGACACTTCTATACAGTCAGTGGATAGATTCCTGGACAGTTTCTCATCCATTCCTTTAGATAATGAGAAGCCTTTCCAAATACATGTACAAATACCAATTCCAGTGTAGACACTTTGTCCTTTCCTTTAACACTCTCCGTGTCCACATGATATTCCTTGCATTCAAGATTTAGTGTAGATTTCTTTTGGTGAAGCTATTCAAAGCTCTGTATATGAATGTTTTTTTTTTTTCCTATGTGAATTTATTGGTGAAGCTCAGTGCTCTGCAAACATTTAAACTTTTTATTATATTTATTATACCTGTGACTTAGGTAGGATTGACAACATATAAAATTTACATTGACTTAAAATGAAGGTCAAGAAGGCTGTAAAAAATTCGTATTGGAGGGGAAGGGATCAAAAGCTATTGTCAGTCAAACTTAGACAAGTAAGCATTATATTTTTCAATGCCTGCTTTTGAGATACTTGGTTATAAGTACCTATAACACTATAAGACTAGACTAGAGTTATAACTGAGGTGCCTGAGTCCCCTTAAAGATCAAAGAGGAAAAAACAGAGAATCATTATTAAAATGGTATTATGAGATGGCATACGTGTCCTTTCTGTCAGACCAAGGACAAATCAGGAGCTCACAAGGGCAGGGTAAATTAGGTAGACTTGTAAGTGCCTAGTACACTTTGGAGTTAGCAGTCCTGAGTTATAAAACACAAGGGCTACTACTGCTGGATAGTAGATAGTAAATTGACAAAACTGAGCTGAGATTTCTGAAGATGCCTGACATCCTGATTCCTGCAGTGGAAGAATGCCTGTATTCAGGAGGATGGAGCCAGGCTCTTCTCAGTGATGTCCAAACCCACCTGGATAAGTTCCTATGTGACCTATGCTAGGAGACTCTGCTCTGGCAGGGGTGTTGGATTAGATGATCTTTCAAGGTCCATCCAACCCTTAAGATTCTGTGATCCTGTTTGGTTTTTGTGGTTTCTTTATTTTTTTTTTTTTCTGCTAAGTTTAATCATCGGGGCTTAGCTCTGTAGCAGGAAAGCCGAAACCCTTAACACTATCTCATGTGCTTGCAGACCCTGGGTGACACTTACAGAGCTGAATTTCAGTCCAGTGAGCTTGCATTCACTCACTTGGGCAGTTTGCCTTAGGTTAGCTAAATGATCAATGTGAATTGCTTACAGGCTCTGACCCTTACGTACCACTGCTCGGATGTTTGTTTTCATCAGCACCCACACACTTCCAGTTAAACCTATAGAATTAACTTTCTGGGTGGCTAGAAGAGTACTGAATTCATTACTTGCAGAAAATATCTGCATTCCTGCTGTGACCATCTATTTACTATCCTAAGGGGACAATGAAATGACAATAAAGCATATAATTTGTTTGAAGTGGTAGGAAAGAAACTCATGTAACAAGGATTGAGTAGCTTTTCCTTTTTACAAATGAAAAATGGCAAAAGTAATGAAAACAGAAATGGCTTAACAGATTTTGAGACATGTCTGGCTTTGGATCTGGAAATCAGACTGTGAAGTGTAGAAGCAGACGTGTGAATCTTCACAGAGATCATCAAAACCAGAAAGAACTCATAGGAGGTTGTCTTAATAATCCTTGTGAAGCTCTTCTAGTATTTTTCCAGGTGTAGTTACCAGCAGCTTCCTCAATGAGGAGAGTATAATTGGCCTTGTAAATTATATATTGGGGGATGCATCTGTGTTCTGTCACATTTTGCCAAGTAATAAAACAGTTGCTGACTTGAGTTTTTAGAGGAGGTGTTATTAATAAGCAGTGGTTATACTAGGAAAGATGAGCTGCCAAGACACTCCAAGATCAGATATAATTTCTAATGTGTGTCTCTGGCAAAGTGGTCTTCCAGATCTTTAAGATCCTGCTGTCACATTCAGTCTATGTTTTGTAAGGTAAAGCTAGAATGAAAACACTGAGTATACACGGGGGTGTGAGAGAAGAACATATTTGAACTTTGTTGTAATGACTAACATGAACCAGCACTGCATTACATGAGCAACTGTGTTAAAATAGCACTTAAACCAAGAAAATGGTAAGGATTTTGCATTGCTTTTAACAGGAGCATCAAGAGCAATTATTTGTGATGGAGCACACTAAATGTTTATATAAGATAAAACATTAAAATCTCTGCTATCCTGTTTTTAGTGTGTTCTCATTTTACCGTATGGGATACATGGGCTTACAACCCTCACCCTTCATGTATTTCTGTGTGAAGCTGAAAATAAATAAGTTCCCTTTCCTGTCAGATGTATAAGGCAGAGATACTGAACTTAAGGAAAAAAATAAAAGAAGTCAATAGTAACTCATGTTAATGACTGTCTGGAAACATGTCATAGAGAATAGATGGTTATAAGCACACTCTGAATTGGAAGGGAATGGTGTGTATGGTCCTGAATATTAGATAGTGGCTAAATGCTGGAGTAAAGCTGAGATATCTGATAACTGCAAAACTGTTTACTGCTAGACATATTCTGATGCAATGAACATTCTCTTGAAAAGATAAAACAGTACAATGAGCTATAACATGAAATAGAAAAAATATCGAGCTTTTTTTTTTTCCCCTCCCATGAGAGTTAGCAAATGCTGTATTTTATTTCCTTAGGCTATCCAGTGACTTAATTTTGGGGGAATAAATAAAATGAATGAGGTTTGATCTCTATGGTTTTTGCAGAAAATGATCCAGCAACAGAATCTATTTAGATGAACTACATTGTCCAGCTCAGTAAAGTCCTATAGCATGTCTCCTAGGAAAATTACATTTGGATAAAGAAACAGAGACTTCTGCTTAGATGACTTCCATCACTTCAAACTTAAAATGGAGATGAAATTAATTTTGAGAGGAGATATACAAAAGACAAAATAGTAGTATTACTTATAAGGTAAAGCATCATTATTAGAGAAGTGTTTTAAAGAAGACCTCTTCACAGATGAGCTGTTTCAGACTGAACTTCTTGATCACACTGTTCCTGGTTAATACACTAACCCATTGAAAACAGTTCAAATGTATTCTCATGACTTGGCTTACAACACTTGTACAACTTTGATTTCTTCAGATAAGTATTAATACAACTTTTTGGAACAGTTGGTACAGCTGTTTCTGCGCATGTTAGCACTACCTGCTTCAGTCTCCTAAAGCAACAGGATGTTGAGTGATGAGATACTGAGACTTTTCCCATACTGGGAATCTGTGTAGATTTCCTTCCTTAGTTATACCTTTTAGAACGTGGGTTAAGTACTTTTCATCTTCTATTGATTGAGCAATAGAGATGAGAAGAGGAGACAGAGATAAGAGAGAAGTAAGGGTGCAGCATCTGCTGGTTACAGTAGTTGTGTAGCTTAGTGTTAAAGCTTTGGGAAGTCCATGATTCTGAAACATTGCATCTGTCACAGTTCAGTTACAGGATCTCCAAAATGACCTTTAGCAACTTCATGTTGCTAAATTTGGGCTTTAATTAGGTGGGATTCTTAGCATATACTATAAGAGAACTGTGTGCAGAGACATTGATTTATATTAGACTTGTACCTTTGTCTCTGTGGTACACTTCGACCCATTCTAATTGTGAGCGAGCTAAAACCTGTATAAAAATATCACAGTGATTGCTGAAGCAAGTTTCATGCTGTGGATTATGCTCATTATTCATAATTATCTCTTTATGATTAGTCACCTGAATGACACATTGTTTTTCTTCTCTAGTTTGGGTGATTAGAACTGTAAGAAAATACAGCATTGAAAGTATTAAGCAGTGGAATTTCAATTCTCCAAAAGAAAAGGGGAAAAAAAGAACTTATGGCAGCAGAATCCATTTATCACAGCAAGATTTAGGGAGTAGCATTACTATTTCTCCTTTTCAACAGAGACGCCCGCAAAAAAAAAAAGACTCCAGTGCTTGGAAAAAGAAAGAGGTAATTAGAATTCAAACCTAATTTTCTGTATGAACAAAACATAATTTATCTAAGCACTAATATAAAGCAAATGGAGGGAAAGGACATAACAGTGTGATAAATCTGATTTTCTAATTAATCTAAATGTTGAAATATATTACTGCACTATAGACCTGACTTTGTTAATAGCACAGAATAATGATGTTTCAGTCACTGAAAAATCACTTTCTCTTATTTAAGAAGCAGCAGGTTTCTTCAGGAAAAAAATCAAGAAAGAAATTAAATATGAGGAAATCTGGGGAAACTAGGAAATAGAACTACTCATATGCTTGTTTGGTTTTTTTTAATTACAGAAGCATTTTCTATTTGATACTTCTCTAACTTTTCTATTACTTTCTCCCACCCCATTCTTTGCTTAAAATTATAACCTCTAGTTCCATGTCGGTGAAGAGAGAAATCTGGGAGCAAAAGTATCCACAGTGGTTGTAATAGCAGCTATTAATTCTGAAGTTGTGTCTAGCATTTTGGGGTATTTGCTTTACTCCAAATGTTATGTTACTGATTTATAGGCCAGTAATTCCTATTATCTGTTATGTCATCTGACTGTAGAGTTGGACTTAAAACATGTAGATGACTTATGCTATATCCCCAGTGTTTTCTCTGGCTTGTCCTCTGCTTTCAGTTGCTGGCCATGACAGCCTCATCATCTGCAAATGGCTGTGGCAGGTTCAGCCTTCAGGAGATGGGAAGTGTGTGGGCAGCAGTTATTTGGACAGTTTCATAAAGCTCTTTAAATTAACCACTCTGTATGCAGATATGAAGATAACTATAGTGAAACAGCAGCTCAAATGGAAACCAATAAACACTTAGGAAGTTGTTGATCATTGTCGTGGTTTAGGCCCATCAAGGAACAAAAGACCACGATTAGCCTCAAGTACCGAAGACTTGAGGATTGCTAAAGGGCAGGGAGAGCTTAATTGCCGCTTAAGGTGCAGGACAAAACAGATCAGGCTGCTCGGCTTGGGGAAGAAAACAGAAAATAATTTAATACCAACTAAAGCATAAAACCCCAAAACATAACCAAAACAACACAGAATGGTACAGAGATGAAGAGTACGACCAGCCCTTTAAGGCCACCTGCTCCCCACTCCTCCCCTCTTGCCGGGCTCAGAGCCCTGATCCCCGTGTTTTATACCTCCTGAATGGCCCAGGGGGGCAGGGAGTGGGAGTTTCAGTCAGTTCATTCCTGATGGCTTCTGCTATTTGTCTAACCTGAGGGCAGGTGGGCTCAGCACCAGTCCTCCCTGCAAGTCCATGGGGTACTACACACACACGGCAGCCCTGCACGGGCTGTACCGACGTGCACTTGTCCCAAAAGTTGCAGCTCCAATCTGCCTCTCGTGTGGGGCTGCTCTGGGTGCACAGGCTCTCCAGCATGTCCTGTGCCATGGCCGCCCCCCCCACACAGTCTCTCGCCCGTTCGGGCGCACTCACACGGAGCTGCTGCTGGCTCTCAGTTCTGCCGTTGCCATCCATAGGGTACAGGGGTACCGCCTGCGTTCTCACCACGGCTCTCAGAGGGGTCTCTGGTCTGGTGCTCCTCCTTCCTTCCTCCTTCTCTGACTGTGGGGTCCACATGGTCGCCTACATCTTGTACCATCCTTACACCTCCTGCCAAGCACTTCAAATTCCCGTCCCTAAATAGTGATCGCAGAGGCGCCAGATTGGCCCAGCCGGGCCGGAGGGTGAACTCAGGAGTCGGGGGAGAGTCTAAAAACTTTTACCGGTTCTTCACTGCAACCTGCTCCCCCTGTTACCAAGCAAAAAGCAACTCCTTGTTAAACCATGACAATCATCTAAGCAGGAAGAGTGTTGATATGTCTTGCCTCTTCCAGTTCCAATAGAGCTATTACACACTTGTCATTATATGATGTAAAACTCTCCCTTGCATAGCTTTGTCTTCATTATAATTTCCAAATAAGTAGAGTGAAGATATTGTGTTGTATCAGTTTGTTGCAGTCCCCATTTCTGGACTAATTGCCTAGATTTTGGTCTTATTCTTTTGCTTTCACAATGAAAATTGCCCTGCATTATTACTTTTGTCACGTCTTTCTCTGTCAGATCACAGCAACTGTCTCTTCTTTTTAATTTGAAGGGCTGTTTCGGACAGTGGAAGAAAGTGGCTATTATGTTTCACACAGAACCAATTTGGATTTGGTTGTGAAAAGATATTTTAGTGAAATAGCATCATAACATGGGAAGGAGATGAGGGAGAATGCACAACTCAAAATAAAACCTAGCCACAAAAATCAACATTATGAGAATGTATAATGGCAATTACATGTGGTATGAAATGTGCTCTATAAAAATGAGCAAATAATTTGCAATGAATAATTCAGTTTAGTAATTTAGCTGTTTGTCACGCTGTGGAATATTTGAAAGCATGATGCAGTGTCCTCAAATCTTAACAGCATGGGAATAAGGCTTCTTCGGAAAAATCAAGTTCAGCATTCATTGAGTAGACAATGACAAGTGCTTCTGCGGTGTCCTTCAGCAAAGCAATGCATACTGTTACTGAGCTTGTGTTGGAATCTATTCTTCAGTAGGGAGAGGTCAAGGTAAAATAAAAAGAAAATCTGAAATGTGAGTGCTTATTGAAAGGAAACAAACCCAGAAGTATTGTAGAGAATTTCCAGGTTCTAGAGTCTTGATTTTGCATGTTAAAATGAAAAAGGAAAATATATTGTGTGAGCTGGAACAAAGAACTCTGCTAATTAGCAGGAGTAAAATTAACCATGCCTTTCTTTCAAAAGTAATTGTATGCAAAAAACATAGTTTGTATACAAAGGGCTAATTAACATAGGAAATGTATAATTACACTACATACACATGGATAATTAAAACTGAAGTCTTAAATGCCTCACAAACAACTTCTACAAGAAATGGCTACATTTTTGGTGCCAGTAGGAATAGCAAGTTTTATCACAAATTTATTCAAGGTAATTTCTAAGTGGTACTTCTCAAACCCTCAACCCCCCTCCCCCAAACCAACCAAAAAACCCAAACCAAGAATACAAACCCCCCACACAAAAATCCCCACTGAAAAACAACACCCATCAAACAACCAACACTTCAAGATGGAAATTTCCTGTAGGAGGGGAATGAGGTACCTTAGCAAGGTGACATGAGATGTAGTAGTGTTGCCTGCAGCTTGGTCTCTCTTACCTGCTGGTGTGAATATACTTTGGTAAGGTCATGTTCATGTGAATTACTGATGTCTACAAAGCCTCATGTGAGCTGTATTGCTCTCAATAGGAATTACAAACCATGTTGCTCTCAAAATTCCCTTTTTTGTTGAACTGGAGCCATGTCTTTACCAGACAATCTGGTGAGTCTGGTGGAGAAAGAGTGTCCCACCCTGAGCAGGGTTCTCTCCTATGACCAGGTTGTAGGATAATCTACTGGGTGCTCAGCTGTGCACAGACTGAGGAATGGGCAAGCCCCTTAGGTACTTTATTTGAGGTCTGGGTGTAAAAATATGCAGAACCTTGTGCCTGTTTCTGTGGACTAGAGCCTGGATGGTCAGTGTCTGGCATGATGAAGCACTGCAGAAAACCTTTGATTTATTGCAGTGAAGTGAAACGACCTCAGGCAATTCCTTATGAACTTCTGTATGTTAGGTTTCAACAAGCAACTATATGATAAGCTTTAAAATGTGCTGTATGCTTTAGATAAATCCATAGCATCATTAGCTGGTTTTAATGGGCAAGTAAAGCTTAATCTCTTTATGAATGGGGAAAAAAAAAAATGACTGAGAAACATAAACCACTTTCCAGCTAAAATTTTGATTGTTCAAGTAAATCATTCCTGAGGAATATTGACAAATATTAAAAATAGTGACAGATGAGAATGTAGAAAGATTAAAAATTGGTGAGATAGCTCATAAAATAGGCTCTAGTGTGAGGCTTCACTTTTATTCAGTCATAAAAATGAGCTTTGATCTGTAAGATATTCAGGTACTCAATTTCAGTTGGATTAATGAGAATTAGAAGCATGAAGTTGACTTGAACATCTTGCAGTACTGAGGTGTTTGTGAACTTTTGATTTAGTAATCTTTGGATATCCCTGGGCAATTCAGTTCAATGGATTATTTTTTTTGCCTGAATATCTTTGAGTTCCAGAAACATTATTCTTTCTTGAAATCATTCTTCACCTAAGCCTCTGGTAGAAAAATAAATGAAATTATCCTTTCTGATACTCTCCTTAAATCTTTACTCTAAGAATGAGTTATTATACAATTTAAAAGCCTGGTTTACTGTGCAAGTGCTGGGATTGAATGGCATGTGTTTGAAAAATATTCTGTTCGTTGCTTCATAAACAAACTACAGGAAAGTAATGGGGGAAATACAGGGAAGTAATAGCTCAAATTGAGGGGTAAATAGATCAAATAAAAAAGCCTCAGTTTGGTTATATGATCTTATGTGATAGCAACCATTTTCTGAAAATAGTGTTGTAGGTAAATAGGTCACATTAAGTAGTGCTATAGGCAAAGTTTGGTTTCTTCTATTACTAATCTTCATCATGTATACCTCATTAAACCTTGAAGAAACACAGCTCCTATAAAGTAGGAAATTCCTATTAAAGCTCTCCTTATGACTCAAACTGACATGCTAATAGGGGGTAATCTCTCATTTCTGTAACTTTGTCATCATAAGCTATTTGTATGACTGATGTTAAGATAAACCAATGACCTGCATGTTCCTCTTGTTCGAGTTCTATCCTGAATAAGTACACTATGTTGGACTGGGACCTAAAATAGGAATAACCAATGCTGAAACTGAGGTTATAATGCTTTCACTGTAAAGTTCTTATTGGTATCAATGTTGCTGGATCCAGCCCTGAAATCTCTAAGAATGGAATGGAAAAACATCAAAATACATTCATATCATGTTATCTTTCAGCACTTTTGCAGGAAGTATAATATATATTCTTAACTAGCTAATCAATGCTTTACTCTTCAGCTTGCGATTCTATAAAAGTGATGACGCTGCTTAAGCAAGATCCTAAACCAAGTGTAAAACCCCTCAAATTACAGCTAGAAAGTGGACACCTTTAAAAGGCTTTGGTTGTAACAATATGGCTGTTAGAAGCCAGTGATGGTTCCTATAAACACTTAATTTGGATGCAGTGTTTGTGCAAAAAAGATTTAGTAGAAGGTCAACTTAATTTCAGAAGGTGTTATTCAAAACCCTAACGTTTGCTCTTCAGCTCCATAGCTTGTATATCATCTTAATAGAGTTCAGCTTCTACAATAAATAAAAGATGAATGGGTTCCTGGGGAATAAATATGTTTGGGAGACTGACAAACAGAAGCGAAGAAGAAACACAGCAAAACTTGTCCCGGGGGTAGGCCAAGTGGCTAACTTGTTCTTTATTGAAAACAAAGTGGAATATCAGCAACTGAGGGAGTTGGGAAGGACCTCTTTGTTATTTTAATGTGCATCTGGACATCAAAACAGCTCTGGACAGAGTCTATAAATTTCAGTACAGATATTCCAAATATTCAATGAGGAATTGCAACTGCAAATTAAATTGTGTAGAATGAAGGCACACTCATCCTAAACTGATAGCTTGTTCTTGGCACATCCTTGTTTTCCCAGGAGGCCAATTTGATCTCTGATTGACCCTCATGTTCTTGATCTAACCTTGGAACAGAGCTTTTGACTTCTTAACCATGTGCCAAAACACAGAATGCTACACTTCTCTGAGTGAACTCAGAATAGGCTAAAAGTTTAATGTACAGAGCTTTATCTTGATCTGAAGCGTGAAGTTCTAGGATGACCTTTTGAGAATACTTCTGCCAAGAATCTCCATTAGAAAACTGAATTAACAAAAATACCGCTGTAGCATGCTGTGACAAACTAAACATAACTAGGAAATAATTGTCAACTGCATCTAGGAAACTATCAGAAAAATTCAGTCCAATACTCTTTAAATCTGTACTGCTCTATTTTTTTATACATGGGACAAGAACCTTAGCAGAAATCTTAGGGTTATAGGGCTAGAAGAATTTCTGCTGCCCTGCAGCAAATCGGATTACACACATGCTTAGATTTTAGGATTAATAGTGAAATGTGACTTCTTTTTGTAAGTCAGACTGAAAATAGGTAGGAGATCGTCTCTATTCTAGAGGTCTGAGTAATAAGTTTGTTTACATGATTAACTTATTTCTCTAATATTTTAGGTGCAAACTTGATCTATGAAGTCTTGATTCAGTTCAGGACTAAATATGCCTAAGTTAAGCACTGGAGCAACTCTAATAACTTCCTCGGAACTATGCATGCGTTAAGTGACATAAATAAGAAAGACATAATGTATTAAAATCGTTTATGCATTACTCATTTACCACTGAAAAACAGTGAAATCAAAGCTTTACTTCCTCTTAGTCTGAACCAAAACACTCTCTGATCTCAGTGGTGCAGAATGACGACCTGATATCCTGCCATACTAACAGCATGTTAAACAGATTGGTTTTGTTTTCATCTTAAATGTTTCACGTTCCAAGCTGGATGGTGACAGTACATGATGAGTACATTCCTCCTACTGCCTTTTTTATGTTGTCTTCTACTTTCCAATGCTTTCTAGCAGTTTCAGGCTATCATCCTGAAATTCTCCTCTACCTCTTTCTCTGAGGTTAGGGATGTTGTGTGGTCATTTAGCTTTCCTTGAATCTATATATCCATCATTTTAATAAGTTTGTGCCCCAAAAAAGTTAAATCAAAGAAAACTTGTTATTTACTTTGATGGACTTTGGAGTATGCTTCTTGTTTATCATATAGAAGTGTGTACTGCAGTTTTTGGATTAAAGGCTGTCTATGCTGCATCTGGCTCTCCTCCATAGGTGACACCTGGGTGAACAAGACATTGCTCAGAGCAAAGTTTATGTCCCTGAGGACTTGAATTTAAATTATTGAGCCTGAGTTTTGGAGTCAAATATTTCTACTCTCTGTACAAACTTCTCATCAGATGAGGCTCTAGATCTGACAGAACAGCAGGTGATGCAGTGATATTACCAGCTGGTTCTGCTCTGCTTCTGTCCCTACTATAAAAGGGTGCTAGGTTTGCCAGTCATCTTTTAAAAAAGAGACAGGTTAAATAGTCAAAAAGCATTCTTAAATAAAACAGAAGAGCTTTTGGGAATTGGTTTTCTATGTTGTTGCAGAGTGTACTTTCGAGTAGTGTGAAATGGATGTTTTCCAGAACCTTTGTTATCTGCCCATGCCTGTCATCCAGCTCGGGAGGTGGAGACACGTGTTAAGGAATGTAACTCAGTCCCTAGGCAAAGCAGAGTCGTATCATAAGCTTTTGTTCTTAAACTCAAAATCATTTCCCTTGAATCCTTACCTTGCTCTGTGTAATCTGTAAAACCAGCTGATGTGTCTTCCCTCAGCTGCAGCAGGCATGGAGCTTTTAGCGCTCTGTTATCTCTGTGTTTCAGCTTATTTCTAGTTGTCTTGAAAGAGCTTTAGCTCAGCCAGAGATGTTTTCTTTTCTCTCACATTTAAGTAAGAATGCAATAACTGGTAAACCCAGGCAGAAACAACAGTGTATTAATCACTGTCTTCTTGCAATAGTTGTGAATACTTCTCTACTCTTATGAATCTGTCACCTTTTCTTATGTATTTCATGAATTTTCTTCTATTGTATTCATTGTAATACAGTGCTGACACTTCTTTTTAAATAGAAAAGATGCAGAAAAGCCTGAAAATCGAAGAAAAAGGTAGATTTTTAAAATACACCCTAATTCAGAGGAATTCATATGCCTGGCAAACAGCTCCCTGAAGCCTTAGCAAATAGGAGGAGAGAAGTGAGGAAAAGAAAGTCAGCCACAAAATGAGATAAATTAGTCATGGCTAAGGAAATAACCTGGTAGAAACTAACAATAAACCCGATTGAAGCCATTTATCTGCACAATGGCTTTATTAACACTCTGCTGCTGCTATTTGTGTCAACATATCAACTCGTACAAGTTCATGGAAAGTTCTGATGTTCCACTTGGGTTTTCAGGGTAAATAGTCAAGAGCTTTAAATTGCTTAGGTTCTCAAGTAAAGTATGCTTTGGGACATCCTGATTGATATTTGTTTTGTCTCCTTCATACAAGAGAGTTTGTTTTCACCAGGATAAAATAATATATATTCATTACAGACATCTCTTTTGTTCCTTTGAGCTTGTTTCCCCAAAGATAGCGATATTGTCCCCAGAAAGAGAGCACGGACTGTATGATCCAAAGTTTTCATGTGTGTGTAGGACTGACAAAAAAAATCAACCGCATCTGAAATGATTTTCATCCTTAATTTTTTAAGAATTTTATTCTTTTAAAATAGATTGGGAAATGTGGTCAAAATGTGATTTAAGCTTTCAGTTTCTGATGTATCTCACTGGATGTGGTACTGATGTTACAGAAGGTTACTAAAATGTCATACTACTTTTAATTATTACTGATAATTATTACCTAATTCCAAAAATAAAGCCATGCATTGGCCTTTAAAAATAACGAGATACAGATAAACTTATTTGCACTTTTTTGTTTGCCTTTTCCCAAAATTCATAACCTCTCTACCAATAAGATAAGAACAATATCTCAAATACTCTTCAGTAGTTTTCAACATTAAAACCTCATTACATTTGCACCTTGAAGACAATCTGTGTTTCCAGCTGCGATGGGATCCAGTGTTAACTGAAGTCACAATTATAGTAATAAGCTAATACAAAATAATAAAACGATTTCCCTTTGTGCAGTATAAATGTTACTAAACACACTTCTCATGTACATTTCCATGGAAACAATTACAATTTGATAGCAAAGTCTCCTGCCTGTATACCTTTCAATTTTTGCTTCATTGCCCTCTTACTTGAGAAAAGACTAGAAAAATAAATGTAAAGACTTTTCTAGTAGCAACTTAATATTCTGTTTTCTCTAAAGAAAGTTTTGCCTAGTAGTTCACTATTTCTTTAAACTGCCAGTCAAGCTGCTAAATCTTAAAATGAAATGAATACATTTATAAATTAGTATAATTTTTTTAGAAACAAAAGGAAGATTGTTTGTCCTAACTAATGAGCAAAACTGTTTGAAACTTGTGAATTACCTAGCCTAAAAAGAACAATAATAGCTGAGCTTCAAGCTATCAGATACTATGCATATCAAAACAATTAAGGAGGTAATTAGCAGAAGAAAGCACCATCAGTACAGGCAGATGATGGATGATACAGAGGAGTTCTGGCTTCAAGGCCTAGCTGGGTCTTTCAAATGTGAGAGGCCAAACACAAAAGGACATTCACACTTTATTTTTAAACACAGTAAATGATATAGAGCTTTCTGGGATGAAAGAGGTTACTGTAATCCTCGGTGATAAATTAGGTCCTGATAGATACTAATAAAACCCTCTCTTGTAGCTATTTAAAGCTAACAAAATTGCTAATAATCCAGATGAGAAGTATTGAAAGGTAGGCTTCATTATCTAATAAAATATGATCCAGAGAACCTTGGGAAGTATGCAAAATCTTCTTGCAAATGGATAGCATGTGGGTTTGATGGCCTGTTGCACTAGACTGTTAAAGCTCTGTGACAATTGCTTGGAGACCTGTTCTGCATAGGCTCATTCACTGAGGCATTTCAGTTCTGTACCATCATATGAACATGAGCTAAATTTTTCTGTCAAAAGCCCAATCCTATAAAACTGTTGCCATGGTCATCTGCTGTAACTTCACTAAAGTGGATGAGAGACTTTTAGTGTTGAGGTCTGTGAGGAAGGAGATATATTTAGCATTTCTATTCTACAAAGTTTGCTTCATTTAGTTGTCCAGTCTTACTAAAGCATTGAATTGGGTGCTACAACAGGTTTATCACTGGTCAAACTACATCAATATGGCAAACAGGTTTTCTCTCTAGTTCAGTGTACACTGATGTGCTTTCAGAAAAAAACTAGGAAAAAAAAATCTACAGTTCTCTAGTTCTATGAAAAAAAGTCAATTATTCATGCTAAATGGTGTTTATCAGGGCAGTAGATGGTATGAACTTTTATTTAAGCTGTAAGTTATGAATTAATCTTTTACTAGCATAACATGTCTAAATTTACAAAAGAGATACACTCAATACTGAAGATGAAAAATTCATATGTTTCTAACTAATCCTTTCCCTTTGGCTATCCATCCACTGAGTTTCTTCCTGAGATTTGTTCAAAACTCCACATGAGCATGCATGCTTTGGTATAGAGGTCATGCAGCTTTGAACAGGGGATACTCATCTGACTTACTTTTTTCACCTTTATCCTTCCACCAGTATGACAAACTTATCTACACAGATTCTCCTTAAATTGTCTCTGAGATAATACAGAACTTAAACCCAGGCTCTAAGAGTTCTGAGGCTTCATTTTATTGATTGCATTATACCAAATACCACAAATAATTCCTCTAACCAGAACTACTTGCATGACGTGAGCATGGAAGACATTCAGAGTCAAATTACTAGCTACATGGTTGCAAGATTACTATATTTGCTGTTACTCTCTCTTGCAATGTTCATCTGAACAGAGGCCTGAAAACTCCATCAGATCAGCACATTGCTGGTGCTCAAGCTCAATTGTCTGCAAGTGGATTTAGTCACATTGTTGTTCACATTTTTCACGGGACCATCAGCTGTTGAGGTCATCTTGTTCTGCTCAACTGAGACCTTCCCTGACTGAAGGAAGCATTACTTTTTAAAATAGTGATCAGGTGTTTTGTAAATAGATTTTTGTTTTGGGTTTTATCCTAATGGAAATATAAACATGCTGTATCACTTCCTGAAGGACAGATGATCTTTGTAGCTTCTGAGAGAACTGGGAATTGACCCTAAGAAGCTACTTTGTTGCTGTAATAAAGAGACTCTGCCCACTTAGGAATTTTCTCCGAGAGGCTGCTGCTCAACAACCAGTCTGATTCCTCTTTCCATTAAAATAAAAGACTCAGTCTGGCAGACATTCATTAGCATAAACCTTTGATCAGTGTAATTATCTCCAGGCAAAAAATTAGTTTTTTTTTTTCCAAATTAAATAATGAGCAGAATATCATCAATTCAAAAACTGTACCACAACCTAATTTAAAACCGGTACTGAACGTGCTGCAGAATGCTGACAAAGTAATCCTCTTTCTTAAATCCTCTTTCTGTCATTGATTTGTCACAGGTTTGTTTTCATCAGTCTCATAGCCAAGGTGAACGTCTACTTCAAAGCTTCTTTTCTTGGTTTTTTTTTTTTTTTTGAGATGACCTCTTTCTTTTTTTTTTTTCTCCCACTCGCAGATTCTGCTCTGGAGCTGTGCCATAAATGTTACATCAGAGACAAACTTGACCTCATATTCCTACTATTACTTGATACACGTCAAAGTAATGATGATTAAGTGAGCATACAAAAATAAATCACTTTTCATTTAAGTGTTCAAACCCTTCAAGTCAGCTTTACTGCTTTCACAAGTTGTCATCTTATGCTATTTGAGAGGGAAGAAGGAAGTGGGGTGGATTATATTTGTGGGGGAGAAAATGTTTCAGAGAGTATGTTCACTTCACTAACAGCTGCTGAGAAGAGCTGCTCTCAGTTCTGTTTTTAATCTCTGTTTACAGGGGCAACTGTCTACCAAAAAAAAAAAAAAAAAAGAAAGAAAGAGGCTGGTTTTTATGTATGAAATGAATAAAATGAACCTTCCCCCCACATTTCATTGCCCATGTGCTGAAAATATTTGTTTATCAAAGTACTGACCTGTTTAATCTAAGAGATTATTTAATTTATAATATTTCTAGAGAAAGAAACCTCACAATTTCCCTGTTTAACTTGTTCCATTGCAGAACTATCCCCATGGAAGTGCTTTTCCATGTATTCATCTGGAATTTCCCTTACTGCAAATTATGATAACAGTTTCTAGTTTTTTTGGTATGTACCTCCAAGGAGACTGGTTCCACTTTCTCTCAAACAGCCACTTGATAATTGAGGACATTGGTCATATTCTCCACACTCATGCACTCTCAAGATTCTTCTCTAGGTATAACAAACCTAGACCACTCAGCCCCTGCTAGTTCATGTTCTGCAGCCTTTGGACTCACTCTAATGTGTTAAAACTCTTCCCCCCCCTCTCTTTGATTTTTACAGTGTTTTTGGGCTTTTTATTGGACTTATTAGGATTCTGAATGACGCTTGCTTGATTTTCTGAGGTAAAAAAGTCAATTGGAATGTCTTACAAGGAATAGTAACTATATTTTTGTACACTTCCATGAGAAGACTGGCTTTTTAAATGTTACCTGTTTCATGACAGCTTATGTTAAGAACAATCTTCTGTCACTGTCTCTGGATGAAAATATGTTTTACATGCCACATCATGCAATTTCTGGGGGAAAAAGACCAAATGTGATTGATATGTACTATGACATTTGAAACCTGTTGACCATTCACTCCCCCAGGTTTCTAATACGACTGAAGTCAGTGAGGAGCTGTAGGTTTCAGCAGTAATAAGATGCAGTCAAATTTAAGTAGACCTCTACCACAGATTAAAAAAGAAACCCAAACCACTTTGTTTTCAGGCCAAATAAACCCCAAACCAGTAAACAGATTTATGTCTTTAACATCAGTGATGCATAAAAGGATTTAAAAGAATGATTCACAAATGCACAAAGAATATTGGAATCAAGTTTTTCTGAAATGGCTGTTATTTTTATGTCCTTCACAATTTGCTTTTTCAATGTGTTCATTGACAAAGTTTGGGTTTGTAAAACTGAAAACTTTGATCTATACTACTTTTCAATTTCAGCTTCCTCTGTACATAAATTAAATAGCAAGAAAATGTGGGTCATGGTCATTTTTACAACAAGCTGGTGGAATTTCTATGGCGTAGTAGTCCAGCTGTGAATCTGATTGAATTAAAACCAATCTAGAGGCTTTTTACTCAGATAAATACAAATCTTCATTAGTCAAAAGTGTGAAAAAAATTGTGAACTCTCTATAGCTTTGAAATTTCAATATCCAAAGTAATAGCACTGACAGAACTGTACTTTTGCAAATAAAAATTACTTTTTTAATTTTCTAACTGCTTTTAATTAAAAAATCATTGGAACTAAGCAATAAAAATAAGAAAACTTCAGAAGGCAGCATTTTCTATTTTAAAAAATAATAATATAGTTCAGGAAAAAGATGTTCTGGTCTCTTAAGAAGAATCTCTTATTTCCCTAAACCACATCTGAAATAAATGAACAAATGAAGAGTGGGTAAATATTTCCATTTATCTGCTCTGCATTCATTGTTTAATTGTACATTGTTCATAAAGATATTTCTCCAAAGGGAAGGCCCATATAGTATTTAAAACAGTGGAGTCTGTTTTCATATTGTAGCATTTAGTTCAGTAAAGATTTCATCTAGAAGACCCAGACTTACAAGTTTCAGAGACTAACTGTACATCGTGTTATCTACATTGCAAAGAACATATAGGGGAGACAAGGAAAGAGGGATTTGGTAACTTGGAACACATTGGAATTGCAACATTGAAATATGGTTTTTATGATTTCATTGCTAGAAAGAGGCATAGAAACTAATAGCCTAATATAATCAGAATATACACTGCAAAGGATCTCACTTATTTCTGTGAGATACTTCCACTTCCATCAGAGCTGTATTTCTTTATTTGGCTTTGTGTTATTGACACTTTCCTTGATTTCACTTCTGGCATGGAAGAGAGAACCACAGCTGTAGCAGACAGTAAACTTCATATACTTACACAATTGTGGGGTGTTTTATTGCTATACTTAGAAAGAAAAGAGGAAATACCTAGTAAGTGTTTCATATAAACTTGTCAAAACATCCTAGAGTTGTAACAATTGTAGCTGATTGTAGCAAAACAACCATTGTTTTGGAAATTAGTTCAGAAAGTGTTTAGAAATGCTCATAGCTCTAAGCATTCCTTTGCTTTTTTTGTTTTGAAGGCAAATTTTCAGTCCCAGCTTTAGCATTGGTGTTCAGGAGTGCATTATTCTCCATGTCTGTTATTTTCTGTGGTTTTGACCTGAAACCCTTCCTATGGATTTGTTTATTTTTAATGTGGTCTCTTTTGAGCCTGATGTGTTGCTTAGGGCCGTCCAGAGTTTAGTTTTCCTTTGATCTGTGTGTTGAAGCACAGGGACTGTGCATTATGCATACACAAGCCTTATCTTTGTGGAACACCAATTTACAAACTAGAATTTGTATTCTTGGATATCTTAGAGGAAAATCTCAGAGCTGTGCACATGCAGGGGTGACAGAGAGAAGAGAAAGGACAGTCTGAATTCTGCCTAGAAGAGTAGTAAAATGTTTGAAGCAGCCTGCTGCAAGTATTAACTCCCTCAGTAGTCATCCATGGTGAAATATAGCCCCTGATAAAAAAGTGCTGAATGAGTCCTCAAATGAGTACAGAGTTCTGTTCACATAAACAGAACAGCACAGTGTGGAGTGTGGATTCATGGAAAGGGGCAGATGGAGATGGCAGCCTCATCCCTTTGCATAGGATTGCTGAGTGTGAACAGTTCTGGTCCAGGAGTTGCATGATTATATGAGAAAAGCTCTAAATGGGCAGTGTTTTCTCTCTGTAACTCAGGTTTGAGGACATGAGTGAGAAGCAGCAGGGAGGAATTCTTCCCCACAAACTTGAGGGGATTTACAGGAAGATGTTGTTGGGAGTGGCTGGAGAAGCATCTTCATTGCTGTGACTCCCCTTCCTGCAGCAGGCCATCCTGATTCCACATTCCTTGCCCTTCTCTTGGTTTGCATCCTGTGCTATTGCTTCTCTTATCTTACCATCTGCATTGCTTAGCTAGCTTATAAATGTCTCCTTTTGACAAAGAAAATAAAAATGTGAAGATGCAGGGTATTACACGCAGGATATTACATGTAGGATACACATTAAGTATTCTCTACCCATATGATGTACACCAGTGAAACACAATATCCCGTAGTTCATATTGACTGAGGCAAGTTCAGATGTACTTTAGCATACTCTTTTTTGACTGAAGAATCTTTAAATTGTCCTTATAAGCAGCAGAATTAGGACCACTATGACATTTTTTAGAATTCTTACAGCTGTAGCTCTTGCTTATTAATGAGGAGCCACATGATTAGACCTGAATCCTCAGTAGAGACTAAATTTGATCCAGTTCCAGGTACATCTCTAGTGTGTTAACTCCATCATGAAAGAAATAAATGATAAATCAAGCCAGGTATGAATAGAATCAGCCGTATCTTTAATCAAACCATCCACACTAATCCAGGAACATAAGTAAGGGAGGAAAAAACCCAATATTTTCTCCTGTAAAACATTGCATTTACAATATATGGATTCCCACGCAAAAGCAGATCTATGAACTGCTTAATTCAGAGCTGTGTATGCTGGCAAGGGGGAAGTGGTCATCAGCTCTCTTCTGCTTTTATTGCTGGTCTCATACAGAGCAGTCCATTAGCATTATCACTTTGTATAACACTTTCACATTTATAATTTTGGAGCCAGTTTCTTGGATTTGTTCCCTGCTTTGAAGTGTTATTTTTTCAAATCTTCCCTTTCCAGATAGAAAGAAGGATGTAAACTTTTCTTTTAAGTGATCATAAACCACATTGCTCAAATGCTTCCATTTTTCTATCTCCTAATGCTTTTTATTAGAAATATAGCATGACCAAACCGAATCTCTAATTTCCCAAGAGGCATCACTGAACCTTCAATGAACTGATGCCAAGTTGATACAGCACAGTACAAAATTTGCACACTGTAAATGGCAAGGATTTCACAAGAAACCTCTCTGAAACCCAGAGCAAATCTATCTCAGCTGTATAGATTACTTGAAATGGATGTGAAAAGTGGCTGAGACTTTTTAAGTGCAGGGCACAAGATGTTTTCAAACACTCATGATATTAACTAACTGACTTAATAGTAGAATGCCACACATTTAACCTTTCCTCACTGTCCTGTATGGCAGCCAATACAAAATAAGCTGTCAAAATGTCAAAGAAGAAAACATAAACACAAGAATTCAATCTGAGTAGGTTTCATTTGCTGCTTCTGCTAATACCATTTGACATTCAGGGTTTGCTTTTTTTTCTCTTTAACTTACCACATAGTGAAACTCACAGCAACAGATGCAACAATAATAGACTTCCAATATTACTTTAGGCAACTGCTCAGTTTTCCCTCAAACAGCAGTCATACTGGGATCTGCTGCTTGCCTGTAGCCTGGACTACTCATAATGACAGGTTGCTCTTTATTGTATAGTATTGAGCGATAGTATGTGTTTTAAACTTGGTGCAATTGATGATGAATTGTTAATTGCAAGCAGTTTCAATAACAGTGGATGTCACATGGCTTTTGGAAGTTGGTATGTGTAGAAGTAGAGCAATTCCCAGCTGTAGGCTGAAATTTTAGAAAAATACCAATTTAGTGGCATCAGCTGTGCATAGGTGGAATGAAGTGAGACAGAGCATAGTCTGAAACTCCCTTCCTCTTACACACAATGTATTGCCAAACAACACATTAAAAATGCTCTTTTGGAGGAGAAAGGACAATTTGATTGTATCACTTATCTATTTTTGCTATATATATATACACACATATATACACAGACATACATGATTCTTGCTTACACATTTGAAGAACTCATTTATGTGCTTTTTGCATTCCTCTCCTTTTTTCACCCTTCACATTTGGATATTTGGATGCATCTTCCTCTCTGGCTAAAATCAGCAATGTTACCTCTTGAAGGCAGGAATAGCAGCTTACACTTTCCTGAGGGAATCAACAGAAATTTTCTAATAGGAACTGAGAAAACATACTGGGTAATTGAAGACAGACCTACTAGAACTTCCTACTGTCAAGAAATTGGTTTTTCTTTTCCCTATCCTGAGTTAATTCCAGACGACCTGTTCCTGTAGCTTATGCAAGAAGCTGATATGCAAGGCAAGCCCGGGGGAATGAGAGTGAAAGGGAAAAGGTGCATTTTTATAGTGCTATTTCTGTAATGCTGTGGGGTAGTGTAGGATATTTTCACAGTTGTCATTGGAACATGTGAAATTTCCCACTGGAAATGACTAGTCCCTAATTTAGTGGGAAGAGGTTTGCATCGAAGCCAAGACTAAAGGCCACAAGATCTCGTGAAAGAATTACTGTTTGACAGTTTCAATTGATTCAATCTATAACTCTATCATTTTGGACACGTGTGCTCAGACACATTACATATGTTAATCATAAGTATGAAGTAATTTTGGGTCATTTGTCTGATTCATTCCTAACTCTTTATTTCAGGACCTTTGAGACCAGGTACTTATGTAAGAGCTCCTTTCTTTTGAGTAGTGTATGAAGGAAATCAATCTCCATTCTTCTTAGATTCTTGCTTTCATAAGCAATACTTAATCACGTTAAAGTACTGATATAAAAGTAGATGGTGTGTAAAATAACTTCTTAATTTCCCAGTAGACCTGTCTCTACTTTTCATGGAATTTAACTTAATATTCTGTTAGGGGAAATTTGCTCAATAAACTAATGTAGTCATTTCCCCCACAACAACATCTCAGAGGTTTTGAATAATTTCAGAGCTTTTGCTGAGCACCCTCTCGTGTGAAGTACTTGCAGCCTTTTATTCCTTCAGGGATCCACTCAGTGTCTTGTAAGGCCAATCTCTTTCTTCTCAGTGATGCAGACTGTCCACGTGAGTATAGATTTTAGGATTCATCTCACCCAGATCTTCAGATTATGTTCTGCATCGCAGTGGAATTTCAAATGTTACTGTTCTTTTAATTTACAGTTTAACCCAGTGCTAAATAAGATGCCTCTTCATAATTCAGATTCATAATCACCGTCTTTAATCATGCTCAGAATTGGATATTTTGGTCTCTGATCACCTGATTGGATAATGTTATTCCACAATGATTTTTTTATGGCTGGATGAGGCTCTATTACTTATGGGCACATGCTTCATGAGTGTGAAATTTCTTCTCATTTTAATATTATTGACTCACACTGAAACATCTTTTTAGTATTCCATAGCAAGTGATAAAAGGATCTCTCAAAGAGTAACTCCCTCTTGTCACAAGCTGTACATTGCAGAATGATTCCAGGAAATCCATAATCTCTTTTAATTTTCCCTCATTTACATTTCTATGAAGGACTGATGAGCAGCCACAAGTTAGTTGTTATCCTAGTCACATTATCAAGTTGGCAGAGAAGTGTTTTCTGCAGTTATTACCAGTTATCATCAGTTCCCTGAAGTGGCAGGACTGAAAGGCATCACCACCATCCAAAGTAGTACTACAAACCTAGTAAGACAATGACTTCTACCAGATGTTACTTTTCTGTTTGTCCAGTGTGCAGACAATATCTACCTTTCTTACACATGTATGTGTGTGTATATATATACACATACACCCCCACATACTTAACACAGATGTGGCCACACACAGGGACAAGCATTATAAGCTTCCTGTAACATTTGTTTTCAGACTCTTTGCACCATTTATAACTATCTTTGAGTCTATCCCTTAATATAATATTGGACAAAGATTCCTTTTAGTACATGTATCAGTTAGTCCAGGAATTCTCTCCCTTTTTATTGCTTTGGCTTTTTCAGGATGGTGTGTGGTGTTTTCAGTTGTTTGAGATTTGTTTGGTTTTTTTTTTTTTTTACTTTCTGAGAATTATGACAGTTTATTAGTCTATAACATATTTTTATGAAGATTCTTTTCTACTTCTTGGTCATTACAGATGTGTAACACACTTATGAAGCATGATCATGTTGCAGTCACATTTTTTCTGTCATATTTATGTTGTAAGTGTAAGATGAAGCCTGTAGTAGATCTGTCTTTCTTATAATGTGGCTTTGATCATGCTCTTTTTCTGCAGGTCGAATCACTATTTTTCCATTGTTATATTTACAGGTTGGATCTTTTTCTAACATCAGAAATATTTCATTTAAAAACTGTTAACATTTTCTACCTTGTTGTTTATGCAAGATGGTTTTGTTCATTGATACTATGGCATTATAAACTAAGGAGCAGAACAGTTATGCTGAATTAAGGACTAACAGTTTTTGCTTATCTCATTTGTTGAAATGATGTCATCAATATAGGTCGGGGGGGTTGTGTTGTTAATAGCAGTAACTAGGTGCTCTGTGACATATACTGAAATAATACCATTTTAGTTACTTGTTGCATTATCTACATAAAAATCAACATCATTCATTACAAAATGAAATGCCGAAATACCAAATCATAGCAATATCCTACTTCATAAATAATACTAAGTTAAGGTTGCACCAAGATTTTCTTAAAGGAAATTATAGGAAATTGTGTTTCTCTTCTGTGCTTTCAGCTTCAAAAGGGCCAGATAGAAATATGATTTTCAGTATTGAAATACTGAGGACTTGGAGTTACAACAGGAAAAGGTTTCATGGGAGTTCCTTCCAGATCACAACTAACTCCTGTAGCTAAGGAGCACAGTCTAACTTGAGCCCACCCTTCCATTTCCTGTGGTGCATGGCAGTTCCCCTGGTTCTCTTCTACTTCTGCATTCTGTCAGAAGTTACTAAATGTCTTCTACCATGTAGTATCTGACAAGATAGAAGACGTACATAATTCATCAAGTCATCCCTTCTGAAAATGAATAAAACATACTTATCCAAGTATGCATCAGAAAGCTGCTTATTCTCTTCTAAATCCAACAATTACTACTCTGAAGAGGTCTGTGTAGCAGTATTGGATCGTGAAATTCCCATTTTGTACATTTTTTGAGCTAAAGAACTCACTTCTTTCATATCTTATTAAGATATAAAAGAATTCCATCAAATAGAACCTGTTTTTTTTCTATGGAGGCTGTTTACAGAATAGCAAATTACAAAATACAGAGTGCTCTGCAAAAATGCATTACAACTACCTTTGGTATGACAGATGAACACTGCTGGTTTTCCTATAGTGCCCATATATAAAAGGAGTCAATTAAATGAGGAAGATAATAGAAAGGTTTAAAGCTGTTACATAAATTGGCATATTTCACAGGAAAGACACCAAGAAAGCAGCTCAGGATTAACTGTTTCCCCTCCCACCTAAAAAGACTGTTGTGGAAGGTTTAAAAATAGGAGAAATGTAAAGAATCATAACAAGAATCAAGCAGTCAAGAGAGCTGATTGATAACAAGTCAGCAATTGAAACTATGAGGCCCTCAGGCTCTGGAAAAAGCTCAGAGCCTTTTTATTCAAGTTCAGTAACAGAGAAGTTCAGAGGAAGAGAGAAATATTGAGAGTAATATTCCTTTCTGAAACATTGTGAGGATGTTTTAACCTTTTCAGTCGCAAATAGATGGGAAATATGATAGGAAGCAACATGATTTTACTAATATAATTCTGGTAAATAAATACATGTTCAGCCTATTGCAACAAACTATCACAGATAGAAACAATAGAGTTTAAGAACCTTTGCATTCTGTTGCTACTACAGTTCTTCTAAATTAATACTTTATAATATTTTATAAGAACATATTCCAGAACTAAAAAGTACTTATTAATTTCATGAAATGAGTTCTATAGTAGCTATCTGAAACATAGCACTGCCACTTTTGCAAAGAGCAAGGAGTGCATCTGTTTTTAGGGAGTGAAGTTTTTAGGTGTTGCTGTATGCTGAGTCACAGTGATTAAGCCATTTAATAGCTTTCATTATATTTCTGGAAATAAATTAGATGCTTTGAAGTTTAGGATTCATTTCTACTTAGGATTTTGCTTAAGTTACTCAGAAAGTGCAGCACAGGTTAATATTAACCTTGTCTGTCTTCAACTAGTCTAATCTCACTTTTAAGACTTCTGTAATGAAGACAGACATGCAGAGCAGAGGAATCTTTTTATCTCACTTGTTATAAGCCACTTCCATCACTGAGATCGCTTTTTTTCTGCCCATCTAGAGTAATACTTTATAATAGGGTTATTATTTCTGTCATGTTTTATAGTGATTGTATAATAATGCTTTATGTGTCAGTCCAGCAGTGTGCACTTTGTGGTTTGGATTTTGTGGGGAGATGAAGACTCTGAAATCATGTAGATTTCAACATGGTTTCAACATCCAGTCTCTGGTGGACTCTCGTGAAAATTAGAGACCTTTTCAGCATTTTATATCATTGAACTGCCACATTTAGAAAATGAGAGTGAAATACATTCCTGCTTCTGTACTTACATTAACTTCAGGAAATACATATAATTTCATAAGGAATAGAAATCAAGCACTAAGTGATGTGACTTAGTAAAAAGCTTATCCTAGGGAGAAAATGTTCCAATATTCATCTTTTTCGGCACATTCACCTCAGAAGAGACTTTCATCTGACTTAGTATGTATGGCAATGGCTACATCTCCTGCAATAATTTTATGTTAATCACCAAGGTTTTCATGTACATTACATAAACTTCCTTTGATAATTAGGAGGGGATCTCATAAATATTTCTAACCTACTCATGAATTATTCCATGTTTCCCTCTTCCTATTAGCATACAATGTTTCAAAATTTGCAACTGAATATATCTAGTTAGTTATGTGGTAATGCTCTAACTCTGATTAAAGTTTTCTAGGAGGTACTTCATAAATTTAATGTTTTTTCTTCCATGTCCTTATAATCTTACATAAAAATATTAATACATGTTAAGTCTCTAGAACCAGTTGGATTGTGTAGTAAAAAGTAAGATGGTCCTGTTTTTTTAAAGTTTTCGTTTACATTGCTTTCTGATTGTATACTGGAAGTCTGAGTTCTGGAATACATATCATCCCATTATTTTTTCATGTAGCTTAAGAAAAGAAAGGTGCCGTGTCCAGTTCTGGGCCCTTCAGTTCAAGGACAGTGAGCTGCTGGAGAGGGTTCAGTACAGGGCCACAAAGACGATGGAGTGGAGCATCTCCCTTATGATGAAAAGCTAAGGGAGCTGGAGCTCTTTAGTTTGGAGAAGAGGAGGCTGAGGGGTGATCTTGTTAATGTTTACAAATACTTAAAGGGCGGGTGTCAAGAACAGGCTGCTCAGATGGGTTGTGGAGTCTCCTTCTCTGTAAACATTCAAAACCCAACTGGATGAGTTCCAGTGGGACCTACTCTAGATGGTCCTGCTCTGGCAGTGGGGGTGGTCTAGATGATCTTCAAGGTCTCTTTAAACTCTTAACATATCATAGTTCTGTGATTTAAGTCTTACTAAGAGAATCACAGATAATAGCCACGGGTTACCAAGAAGTAACTGGCAGTTAAGGATTGGTGGAATAAATTCACTGACATGAAAATGAGAAATTCAGTTATAACCCTGTCACAAACTTGACACCCACAATATCTTCAAAATCTGCAGCTTCTAACACAGCACAGTTCTTATGTTTCACTTCAATTTTGGAATAGTATTGTCTATGATGTTTTATGGCAAAGCTTCTTCAATAATTGCACTTGTAAGAGTTTCCAATTTGACTGGGAAATTCGCTGTCTCTCTATAAGTAAGCATAACTTTAATAGAAGTATAACCTTGCTTGTCAATATTTTGTAATCATTCAGCATTCAAATGCTAACATTAAAAGAAAGCAATGATAAAAAAAGAAAACACATACCAACTTCCATGTTCTTTTCATCTTAGCTCCCTGCTGAGAGCAGATGTGGCACTAATGGCAGCATTTTTTTACATGATCAGAAGTATTAGTAGCTCATAATGAGATAAATACCATTGCACAGAACTGTCATTTATTTTTTTTCCCCCAATCATTTAACTTATTCTTAGTCATAGATGTAGTTTGGCCAGATTTATAGCTTATTTGAGCAGCTGAAGAGGTGTATCTGCCCAGTGCCTCTCCTTTAATACATCCAAATTTCATGTGCATGCTCAGTACAGTCAGTTATCAAATAACTAGTGCTTTCTGAAAAGCGTTGAGTGTATTGTGCAGGCAGCCACTCTATTGCATGAGATGCCATACACAGAAAGGATGTCACTGTCATCTCCTGTATTGCCCTAGGGAAAGCAAACAACCTGAAAATGGTCTGAAACTACCAGGTGAGCTTCTGTCAGAACAAGTTATTATGACTTATGCCAAGCAATTCTACAGTAGTCACAGAAGTCTTCTAGACATGATTGCTTGTTCTGGCAGTAGCAACTTTTCCAGCTGTCATAATCCCTTGACATTCAGAGCCATGTTTCTGTTCTATGCCTGGGTGTACATGGACAAATACTAATATGGATCAGAGAAACTGATCTCAAGTGGAAACTGCAGGAAAAAAAGCTTCCAGAAATAGACTCTGGAGAAGGGTTGTCATGGGCTGAGAATCTCTACTTAAGATACTTCTTAGAAAAGAAGATGAGGATAACTTCTCTGTCATATACATTATCTCAATAGGAGTTCACACTGTAGAGCATTTGAAATGAGGTGAACCTCAAACAAAGCCTCAGGACTATAGTCCTCAAAAGATGTGCTTTTCTACATTATTAGATGGTTTACCAAGCTCGAAAATGTAAAAGGTCTGTTGCCTTGTCTGATAACTTTCTGGTATTACTTTCTTCTCATCAAATAAAAAAAAAGAATATTAGCTTTATTCATTTTAACCATCAGACTTCTAGATCTGACTACGATCTCAAATGGCAATATTTATTGATGATTATTTTGCTTCTTAAAGTTGGTAAAGTTGGTAAAATGCTTGGGATTTTTTTCTTTAAATTTTACCCAGGATGTTCTCATTCATTCTGTTATAAAACTTGGTTTTGGTGGGAACGTCTTGTAATTCATAAAATTTTATCTGCTCTCTATTCTATATTAAAAAGGTTCCCTTATCAAATCACTCATTTTTCAGCTGGAGTGACATGCAAGAATTTTTATTTCAAATGCTAACAAATTTTTAATTAAATTTTAAAGTTGCATGGACTCTTTCTATTTTTTGAATCTGTCATATGAAGGGGATAACCTAGGTTGCAATGGATTTTACCCTTTGTATACCCCCTATTCTGCCAAGCAAAGCATAGTTTCCATAATCTCATTTATCTAATTAAGTTTTCCTTGCTTTTTTTTCCATCATGATGCAATTATAGAGGAAAGAGTTAACAAAAATATTTTTCTTTCCTTCCAGTTAGCCCAGAAGCCTGAGCTCAGTTATAGCATTTTTTACTGTGTTATATTCTGTAAGATCTGAACTTATTTTTTCTTTCTTTGAAATTACTGCATGGAAGACTGCAGAAATCAAGACCCTAATCATGCAACCAGGGAATAATCATAATTGGATTGGTATTTAAAATCTAGGCCCCATGGCACTTGTGTATTTTTTAAATGTATAAGTCGTGTTCGTAACATCTAGCCAAAATATATGGTATTTCCATTCACAAGCTATTAATAAGAGTTGAGTATCTGTGCCTTTTACTTTCAGCTATCATTGACAATAATCAATACTTAGGTTCATAGCTCTGCTGAATGATGGCACTGTGACTTGATGTTGCACTTTATTGGAAGCAGATAGCCATGGATTAATAGCATTAGAAAAAAAAAATATGAAGACTAGGAGCTTACTCAATTGCAGGCTTGTTTGCTGTCCAGTGGGAAAAGATGACACTTAAAGTCTTAGTTGAAAGCAAATGCTGGGTTGTGGGTTTTTTTTCCTTCCTGGGAAAAAAAAAGTGCATCTATTTCTTCATACTATCAGTGTACAATTGTTTGTTCACAGTGATCATATCTGTATTATATATGCTGTATGGTTAAGGATCAGAAAATATTAAGAGTTCACAGATCACATGATGATATTTACAGGAACATGAACTTTCTGCCTATGCTGATACCTTAGCTAGAAGTTTACTATAGAAGCAATAATAATAATAAGATGTATTTTTAAGTAGTTCTATAGCAATTTTATTTCTTCTAACAGTTCTCAGGGGACCCTGTTGTACATGATAGGAATTTAGTTGCACATTCTAGTTAGTTTTAGCAGATACAGTTACCAGAGATGATGTCACAGAAATAGTATACTTGATGGCATCTCAAAACACCTGGAAACTGCTCTGTCTGCTCAGATCCTTTACCAGGGAATGTGATTCTGTATGGATACTGTTTTCGAAGCTGCTATATATATATATATATATATATATGTGTGTGTGTGTAAAATTTCCCTTATTTTTTCACATATTTGAATGTATTGGGGGCAAGGTTTATGTCCAGCCATTTATATTTTGTGCCTTTTTCCTCCTGATATATAGAATTTGGGGATCAGTTCTGTGAATGTACAACACCTTTCTGTTTCTATGATCTAAACTACATTTTGGTGCCAGGACAAAACAGAAAATATTTCAAAGACCTATAAAATATACATGTAGACTTCTTATATATAGAGGAAAAAACACATTCATTAATGTAATACAAAGAAATCTTTATAAATTTGTATCAAGAAAGACTTAATGTTATATTCTTACCAAAAAATTATACCATTTTCATTCAAATGCAGCCTGTGTAGTCAGGCAAGAAATTAAATTAGTCTAGAACTGTAGACTGAATTTTTTTTTTCTATTAGGCTGTTTTTTTGATTATCATTGAATTCACTTTTCTAATATTTATTTAAATGAAGACTAAAACTGGCCAAGATAAAAGAAGCTGACAGCTGCTTCTTCAGATGGGTATGGAAGAAAGAAAACACATTAGTAGTGTCTGGTTTATTATTTATTCATTCTTTAAAATATATTTAAGATTTTTGCAGCAATGTCTTCCTTCTAGAGATCTCTGGCTTATCTTTTTTTAAGGAATGTTTAAAATTGTCCATTTTCATGGATACAAATTCATGCCATTTTAAATTAGGGGCCATTTGAGATGTCTGTGCAGTTTTAATGAGAATCCACCAGATGGCATAAGAAAAGGAACCTATGTGAATGGTGGTACTTTTGGCTTGCTGGCTTATTTAGTCAAAAGGCCTTGTTTTGAGGCAAAAACTTTCTTCCTTATGATATGAAAATCTTTAACAATCAATTAAGTATTTTCTCCATTCTTAGAGAGGAAAGGGGGCAGAGAGAAGAAAACATATGTCATATCCAAAAATGTATTTCTCTTCCTTTGTCTCTTTTCAAAATGTCTCCCTTTTTCTTTTCTCACTATAAGAATTTAAAGGAATTTCTCATCACCACATAATCCTGACCAAACAAAGCATTTAAGCATGATCTTACCTTTAAGTGATGAGTGCCTCCAGTGTGGAGATTATGCTTAAGAGCACTGTTGAACTACGGACCCAGAAGGACAAATTCTTTAGGAAGCCAGTAAATATTGTCTTAGGTGATCGTCAGAAAAGGGTTATGGTGTGTTCTGTGTGTCATTAACATTTGAGATTATCGCATTAACTTCAGGACAGATGCAGAGTATTAATATCGAGCTGACATCCTTCCAATATGAGTATAGAAAAATCTCGACAAAATTCTTTCTAGCAACACTCCTGTTGAACTCCCATCACTGTATTCAGTAAGTGTAGAAAGAAATGCAAGTGAATAAAATTCCTACTCTTTTTTTTTTTTTTTCATTTTTAATAACATTTTTAACAAGTTGGTAGTTTGGGTTTTTTTTGGCTGGAGTTAAGAAAGGCTTATGAAATTGAACTGCAGTGAGCTAAATAGTGCAGTAGCCTGAGGATGATATTAATTTTTAATATATAAATTTATCCTTATAGAAGTAAAATTTAATTGTTCCCAAGTTCACTCTGCATCATTTTATTGAAGATAAAATGAGGTCAAGATTTAAATGCATCACTTCAGGTTCATCTGTAATTAACCCGGAATACTATTACTCATGACCAGCTCTTGGAGTTGTTACTCAAAGCTTCATCTTCCTAACTTAAACTCAAGAAAAACTCCTGCTGAGTTGACAAGAAATACTATTAAATGTCAATGCTTAGACCAAATATCTTGGAACTCAATGTGACAAAATTGACTGTTCAGGCCATGTCTACATTAGCAAATAGAGAAGCACAATAGCAGGATGTCTGCAGAGCAAAACAATTAATGCTGATGTTATGTGGATGCTATGTTATATGGATGATTTTTGAGTCTGAAATAAGTCTCTGGGTTCAAACAGGGCACTCATTATCTGATTTCCTCTGCCATCAGACACTTGCCGAGTACCAGCATACTTGAAAATTCCATTTATCCTTTTATAATTCTGTGTTTCTTTTGTTTTCAGTCTTTGAGGAGCAGCAGTTATCAGCATGTGCTTACTAAAGTGTCCTCAAGAATTCTCTCTTTTCCATATAAATAAAGCAAAGCTTCAGTTTGAAGAATAACTTAATTGTCTTGTAAATGAATGACTTTTGCTTGCTTTAGTTTTATTCTAGTTTAAGTTCTTCTTGCAGCATTAGAATTTTCAGCTTTCTACTGTAGTTGTCAGCAGCCGTTCATTTCTGAGGTTTTCCTGTATAATATTCCAACTGTATTTGTAAAATATTTGTATTCATATTAGAAGAGTGTTCTGAATACTTAGTTATAAACATGTGAAAACTTTGCTAGAAACAGCTGACAAAGGCATAAGAAACTGTGAACATGAAAAGGATGAACATACAGGAAACATTAGAAGTATTTCTAAGATGTGTCCAAGATCTGTTACCACTTTGTAACCTGAAGTAAACAAGGGTATCACTGGATCTGGAGACCTCAGCACACTCCAGAGAGCCTTAGCACCAAAGCATGATGTATTCTCTTTGCTGACACTCCTGTACACCATAGATTACACATAGAGATCCAACAATGTATCATGCACAGCCAGTTAGTTTAAGAAACACCATGTTATCAAAACTGTATTTTGATTATATGCTCTAAATTGATTAAAATACTACTTTTCCTGAAGTCTGTAGTAAGGTGCCCCTGACTTCACAAGATCACTTTTCTTCCTTCCTTGGACTGCAAAGCCTAGTACAAAGTCAATAGCATCAGGACAGCAGTAGAGGATTGTGCTCCTGTAAGTAGAGATCTACCTGCATCCCTACAGGTGTTTTAAAAGTTGTTTTGGAATTTTTTTCCACTCTGATCAATGGCAGGACTCAGTTCATGTGAAAAGTAGTAAGAATTCTTGTTTGCATTTGGCAACAGCTGTTTTATTACTAAATAAAGAGCTCTGTCACTACCTATATTACCATAGTTTCAGTAACTACTGTGAAAAAAAAAAATCTGTACTCTTAATCTGTGTTGCATCATTTAGTCAGATGCTTCTGGGTAATTTTTTTAATGATACAATGGTTTAATTTTTATGGTGGCATCCCCTTTCAACAATGACAAATAGTTCTCCTAATAAATGCAGAGAATTTCTGGAGGATTTAGGCTAAGAACTGTTTTGTAGAATGCAAAACTGCAAGGTACTGATGAGCCTACTCATCACTCTATGTAGACAATTTCTTAATTTCTATAAATGCATACCTCTGGCAATTTGCCTCTGACTTCCAAAAACCGTACTTTAGGCTTAAAGGTAAAAATACTGTCTTTTAAAAGAGATCTTTTATTTATGAGGTTAAGTAATACAAAATGTAAATGTTAAAATTAAAAATGTAAGTCTGTTATGTATAAACAGATTTGGTACCTAACGAGAACAAGAACTTCTCTGTAATATAGTCATTTGCCATAAGAGCTCATAAAAAGAATACAAATACCTACTAATAGGTAAAAACATGCATTCCACACATTTCAAGCATACTTGGCCTTCTTCTCTGACAAATATTCCTCTTACAACAATCTGTAGGCATGATGTCTCCAGCATCAGTTCAGTTTTTGGCACAGTCCCCAGAGAGAGAGAGATACTGTATGCTTGAAATTCATTCATTTTGTATTGTTTGACCAGTGCAAAGTAGGCAGATAGAACAATTCCTTAACACACAAAAAAGGACAGCAACTGTTACAGAACGTAATGTCTTTCCCACAGTTTGAGTACCTGAGTGTGCTCTGTCATCCTCATATCTAATCACCTACACTAAAAGTCAATGTTGATTCTCTGTTCAGTTCATTGTTAACAAACTAATAGAAATATAATTTCTGCAGAAATCAATAGAGTTCATATCACTGGGCCTCAGTAACAGCTGGATTGTCTGTCTGGCTGTTCCAGAAAAAAGAATCATTACTTGCTTATGAAAACCACAGCATTCTCTCAAAATAAAAACCAAAATGCCACAATTCAAAGAAACTGAGTGTAAGAGAACCTTTTCTTGAATGAGAAATTCATAAGCTTTAGCTGGATGCAAAATCTATGTGTTGTCATGCTGCAGAATTTATAAATTTTGGTATCAGTTTCATAATGAAATTACTGCACAGCTTATCATTGAGATGAATTATAAACTCCATTTATTTTGTTATTTTAGCATGTTATTTAAGGAAAGGATGACAAGAAAATAAAAGGAGGGTGACTATAGTTATTGTGAGTAAAAAATATGAAGTGTGATATCATGAGAAGCATGATGCTAAATATGTTACTCCAAATTTCAACATCGAGGTCAATTTCCAATTTTCAAGGTCAATAAGATAACACTATACATTCTCAAATCCCTGCTTATATTAATATAGTCATTCTTTTTCTTAATTATTAAAGAATTTTTGCAATAATTAATGGTTTGGTTTTGGCAAACAGTTGTTTTTGAATACATAGTGTTTTTGTAAATTGCTTATTTTTTAATTACTATCAAAACCCTCACCCACAGAAATCTGCTGTTATATTATTAAACTGTTAATTGGGGTTATGTTTATTCTCTATCGCACTGTCCATCAGATAAAAAGAAAAGAAAGCCCAAATGGATCAACACATGGTTCATCTAGTCCATTAGTAAGTCTCTAGCAGTGGAAACAGCAGATGCTCTCTAGACAGAGGATATTTAACATGCAAGCTAGGTCACCTTATGTGATCCATTCTCCTCATACCTTCACAGCATTCCTGGTTTCTACATGTTCAAACATCCCTACTCTGTTTTTTTTTTTTAACATCCATTTTGGAAGCCGTTGCCCAAGAACTTGTTTAATCTTTTTTTTTTTCAATTCCTCGACACTGTCTGTTATTGCATCCTCTCCTGACAGCAAGATCCAGATACTTCACACTCGCTAGCAAAATCATCATGCTTTTATCTTAAACCAAAATATCTAACAGAGCACATGTGAGCACAATGTGCTCTATATTTTTCAGGAAAGTGGCTCATGCTGCTATTGAGAACCAAATCTTTTTAATCACCTTGGTCGACTGTGCCTTGCCAGTGGTCACTACTTTCTTCTCATCAGTATACAGATAACCACAGGCTCAAGACTAATATGTGCTGAGGGGAAAGATTTATTGTACCTCTGTAATATGTGGGAAGTCTGCATGTGCCATTCTGTTATTCTCACACCTTTAGTAATGAGCGTACAGCTAGAAGTGCCCCTTTCAGGCAAGACTGCCTCTGAATTCCCAGAGATGGCACAGTTTCATATTGTCTATGCAGCAAATCCTGCAATCTTGACATTTATAATAATATGCTAAGTGGTCTTGAGGAGTTTCTTTTGCTCTATTAACTTCTCCATTTACTTTCAAGTTAGGGAAATCTGAGTTGTGCTTCAACTCTTGGGAAAGTGATTATACTACCCAGGTCTCACTTTATGTCCTTAAATTCTTAAATCTTAGAATCTTAAATTCTTCTTAGGTCCTTCAATTCTTAAAATTTTAGCCTCTAGGCTTTTAAGAAAGTAATGAGACTGGGAGTTGACCTTATAATGCATTGATTCTGTCTGGTTTAGTTATTGCAGGAGTAGTAGCAGTGCTGGATCAGAAATCATGTTACAGAAACTCTGCAGAGATAGTATTTCAGCTCAGGGTGAAATCATTGTATTTATGGTTGGGGAAAAAAAAAGGAAAAAAATGGCAGCATTCATTTAAGTTACTATATAATCAAGCATATCTAATTAGAGTTACATAACTGCATTTTTATTAGGAAATATATATATACCTGAGTTGTGTAGAATCAAATTCAAGTACTGATGAAATTAAGGGTACTTTTGCTTTTGAATAGGAAGTAGATTTACTTCAAAACCTGTTCACTCCATGAGATAACTAAAATCTTGATATTGGTTTACAGGACACATCTTTTGTGTTCCATAGAAGTTTTTGTTCCTGATGTTTTTTTTTTCTCATAGAGGTGCAGAAGAAGACAACTGTTGCTGCAGCAGTACTGAATTTGGTTCCAAGAAAGTAAACATTTTAACCTGACAGTACATTCTCATTGAGGAAGTGCTAGTGAATGTCTATTAAATATCTAAGATACTTTCTTTGCTTTATTCTAAGTGAAGTCATAATTGTAATAGCTTCATTGGGTTAAGCTGGGTGTTTTAGCTTTTATCTGAGTACATATTATAGTTTATATTTATTCAGAATGCACTTTAGCAGTCTTCTTATCCTAAGTCACTCTGTACTTATGCACTGTGTGAACATTACTGTAGGTCAATTTGTTTCTTATTTTGTACATAAACCATGACATTTACCGCCCTTATGGGAGGAAGTACTTTGCTACAGGCAGCACAGAGCAGCAGTGATGCAAACTGCACCTCTCCTATTTTTGAGAGCTCTGAAATCCTCCAGAGATTGTTTGTGAAGCCTAATTCCACCAGGAGCAGGAGAGTTCAGCTGTGGGTGACACAGGGTGCTTAAGCATGTCATTAGCTTATTTCATTTCAGTACATTTGAATAAGTTAGTGTGACTCTTCAAGTGTTTAAAGTTAAATATGTGTGAAGTACTTTGCTGCATCAGGACTAAAGTGTTAATAAAAGCCCTAATCCTTGTAGTATCTCAGCACTAGAAATCCTGTGTGCATGAAAGGGTGCACCCAGGCGTGGAGATTTATATGATACAACAGTCAGTCAACAGATTTTCCCTCCTTCCAGTCACTTAAAAGTCGTTCTTGGTTTCAGCATAATAATGCATCAAACTATTCTCTGAGGAACAGGGAATGTGTTTGCTACAGCCTGATCTGATGCAGGGAATGCTCTTGCTAGAGAAAGGCAGTCAAGAAAGGGAGTGAACAGAGAATACCCTGCGCTCAGCTGCTACTGTGAACTTGTTTCAGATGACCATTTCTGCTGCTGCTTTACTGATCCTATTCATCTCCACTATATCTGTTGCCCTGGAAGCAGCATTTTCTGTCCTTGGTGACAGGAGCTGTCCCCTCTGAGAGGTCAGTGCCAGAAAACCAGCTCCAAGCATGCAGCAGGGATGATTAGGTCTGAGTGACAGGCAAGAGGGGCACTTGCTGAAGGGGTAGCTGTAGGCGCAGTTTTGGGTTCTCTCCCAGGCCAAGGCCTCCAGCTGCAGGTGAGGACTTTCCAGCGAGGTCTGCAGCCAGCAGCCCACCTGCAGCACATTTTCCCGTAAGCTTTTAATGACAGACAGGAGGTTGCTTCCTGTTTGCTCTCCTAAATCTGAGAAGTTTTTTTTGTGGACTACTGTGTGTCTTAGGGCTGTCATCCTTCACATCGCCTCCCATCCCCATTGTGGCTGAGGAAGAGCATGAGCTGGTAGTGGTTTGAAGGTAAGTGTCTACAAAGTTTTAATGGGTTTCTGAAATAAGACTGGGAAGGGGAAGAGTGAGGGACAGAGAGGTATTTTATAACAAATAAAGTGTGGGAGGCAGTCTCCTTAAGAGTAAACACCAAGGTCCCCAAAGTGCTTTCTGAGACTGAGCATCATGAAGAGCCAGGCTGCCTATTGCATGGCAGTTCTGGCCTTCTCAAGTGTCTTCTCTGTACTCTTGAGGACAAAAAGTGTTTTCCTGAGGTGTTATGTCCATATATGGTCTAGGAAAACTGCCTGCCTCCTAAAGCTTGTTAAAAGCTGTGTAAAAGGTATATGCATGTCTTAAAAGTGTTTTTTGTTGAGTATGTGAGTGGAGTCAACAAGTTCTTGAAGTAAGAAAATAGATATTTAAACTCTTGTTAAAACTTTCAATGAAGGGGTGAGGACAAGTCACAAGGCATGAATTGTACTCTCCTCAAAATCAAAGCATTATTGGCATAGCAGACAAAGGATTTTTTGTAAAAGTACTATATTGACGCTGTTTCCTTAGAACTGCAACTGTGTTGTGTTGAGAATGAGCCAGTTGTTCTTTCTCTTGAGAGTTATGTGTTTGTGTTTTTCTTCAAGAAACAAAACCATTGTACTAGTCCTGCAAGTAGAGAGAGAAGCATTAGTTTACTTCTTCAGAATATTGAAAATTTTCATGGAAAAGTAATTTTCATGTAATAGCATTCAAAACCATCTATACTCAACTATGTTACAACATAAAAACTGTAATATAGTTGGGTGTAGATAAAGAACAGTCCTGAACGGAAAGAAAAATGCTTATGACTAATATATAGACATTTATTCTGACTTTCTGTCTACTTGTATGGGTATCATTGCAGATCAGGTTGGTGGGATGAAGGTGCTGCTTAAATGTGAAAAGAGTTCAATATGTTTATAGCAAAAGCAATGATTGTTTGAGCTATGTGATGAAGTTTCATTTATAAATAGTGTATACTGTTCCATCAGCAGCTGTCTTCTGTGTCAACAACATGAACAAAACCCAAACAATAATAATGGCATTTGAACTGTGTCAAAATGGCTGGTATTAAATTGATTTCTTTCAGATCTGTACATCTTTAGTGCTTGGGTAAGAACTGGAGTTTTCCTGAGGTATGTTCTTAGTGAAAGGAAGCTGAATTTAGCGCTCTCTGTCAGATTTTACATTAGGCAGAGGGAAGACTAGGAATTATAGCTAAAATAGCTCAATGTGGAGGGAAATCAGCCACTGTAACCACTGTTAGAAACCAAACTACAAAAATGTTTGGATGTTTTCAAAGAAAGAATGCCCCAGGAACTAGACTAAGAGTAGACCCACTCCTATAGCTAGGTGTCAGGTGAAAAGAGTTAGCAAGCATAGAAATCTGGGCTAATGTGTAATATCTTGCTTAATTCCACCTAAGATTAAGCAACTCCTTTTACTTTTATCAGTTGCAACAGTGAACTCTTCAACTTTTGCTGAAGGGTTTGCTGAAGTTTTTCCACAGATTTGTCTTGTGCTTTACAGCACATGTCATTACAATGTACCACAGGCAATCCTGGCTGAGAAGGGGGTAAATGAAGTAGGTGGTTCAAGATCCCATTTGTATTTTTTGAAGACAAAACAATTCTTCTGCCTCACCCTCCAAAAAACCCTCACATAACTGTAATGCAGAAAACAGAGCTATACACGTTGTTGTCACAAATTATTGCAGTTTCTTGTTAGTGTTCAGTGTTCAAATTCTGTTCTGACATGATAATAGCTAACACAAAGAAACAAAACAAAATGTATACATCAAACACCACACTTAATTTATATGAACTAACATAGAAGTAAAACTGTAGTTTTGAACCAACATTTACATTGTAAACTCTAACAGTTTTGTTTAAATGAATTAAATTGTGGGGTTTTTTAACTTTTAATTGCAGAATCTTTCTAAGCAAGAAAATGATGATGTATTTTGCTAGAACGCTCCTAAAATTGTTCTATTGTCCCATCTTTAACACCTGCAGGTCACATTTGGAGAACTGTTTTAGCTTCTTTCCAGAGTTCTAACTGGCTCTGTGACTCTCCATAGAATCCAATTGATTCTATCAGTGAGCAGGTTGCAGTGCAGAACACTAAGGTTTGCTGCAGTAAAAGAAAGAAATAACATTTTTAAAAAGTGTGAATTTGTGCTCTAGGACTTCCTGGCATTGAAATAATTGCTTTGCATTTGTGTTGTACTTGCACCTAAATTTCAGCAGTCTAATAACTAAAGAAATAACACCAACCAAAAATCCTTTTATCAACCACTCCTACACACAGTAAATAAAAGCTTTGAAAGCAAACAATGGTGTAAAGCAGTCCTAGTTGAAGGGGCACTGCCTCTCTCGAAGAGATCCTACAGAGAAAGCTGCTTTTACAGTATGCCTTAAGTAAAGCTTAATTGCCTCAGTTACAGTTTGCTCCCCCTTAAAATGACAAACACCTGATGCCTATTCCTAGTCTGGATTACTTATTAGCTGGATGGATGTTTGGAAAGCAAAGAAGTGGTTTGCCTCTTTAATAAGCTGTTCTAGTGCCTGTCATTTTCTTCTCTACTTTTAATGTACATTATTAAAAGAAAACCTGTCTATAGAACAGTGCCTGTAGGCTTCTTGCATCTTTTTCTCTATTTTAAATTAGATTTTTTTTTCCCCCAGTCTTTTTAGGTTTGTCAGCAATACTGGAAAGCTTGAGCCAACAAAGAGCAGGAGCTGAGGCAGAGGAGGCTAAAATAATTGCTACTTAGAATATCTACATGAGGGCATCAGAAAGTCTGCTGTTGTTGTTTCTGCCTCCAATGGGGAAAGAAATAGTTTAAACATATTTTCCTTTTAAAGTTAGGGCACAACATGGTTAGTGCTTGTAACTGTGGTGGCCTAAAGCAATATCAGGAAGGCAATATTCTGTGGGTTACATGAATATTTTAGTCTTCTGTTTTAGTATGGTTATCTCTTTTTTTTTTTTTTTTTTTTTAAGAGGCCCAGGTTGCAGAATGTGATAAGCATGAAACAGCCCCAGGAGCTGTCCCAGCTAGCTTTAAATGTAACTCACATCTGAACATGTGAAGATTATCTACCAGTGGCCTGGAGTAGAAGATGTTGCATTGGCATAACCTAGAGGTCACAAGCAAGGCAGTTCCAAAGTGAAGCTGTGTCACAAAATATGTTCGGAAAGACAGTCCTGAAGACTTAAATCTAGTGCTTGCCTGTAACAGTGACCTCTGAAAGCAGCTGTGTGATAATACCATGGTAGATGGCTGTAGTAATTCAATGAAGCACTTCTGCATCTATGATAAAGAACATCAAAGAGTTTCTTGCTGCTTTCAAGATCTTTGTTGAACAGATGTGAATATTCAGACAGTCTGTTTAGTTTAACAAGCCCAACACATCTTTCACCTAATCATTCCTTGACTGGCTTTTAGCTCCACTCTGCTAATTTAAACTGCTACAGTTTAAGGGCACAGCCTTGTAGCCTCCATTAAATAAGGCGTCTGCTAGCTGAGGATCTGGAGCTAGCAGATACATTATCCTAATTAGCAAGTGAGCAAATTTATAAAATCTAATCAACTGCATCTGCTTTTGCAGATGATCAACTCTCTATAAACAAATAAGATACTGGCAGTTGCTGGAGGCAGAAAAGGTATCAGTGTGTGTGCATATATAGGTACATAACAGTGGGAGGAGGATAGAGGTAAACTGTGTGCTCATTCTACTTACACTCTGGCCAGCTAGTTGATGATTATATTGCACCTAGTGGAATCATTTTTTTTTTGTTTGTTTAAAAAAAAACACCACAGCTGATTTTTGAGCCATTATTTCCCAGAATCACAGAATCTTAAGGGTTGGACAGTTCATAAGGTAGTTTGCACATGAAGCGCAGTCATGGATGTAACTACATCTTTAACTGGAATTGGGCAACTTCATAGTGTTGGGTCTCTCATTCTGCTGCTTCTCACCAAACGTGCCATATTTACTGAGCTTCTAGTGTGACTTTGTTTGTTTGTTTTTTAATCTTCACAAAGGAAAAACTCTTCCTGAAAGTAATTGAGTGAAATTGAGTGAAATCTTAAAGTCTTCTTAAATAGAAAATGTTCTGGATTTTCTAGGGGTCATGCTGCTTCTGTACAGTTGCAGCTGATTTTGAAGCAATTTTTTTCCTGTCCAAAATGTCAGAGAAGTTTTCCAAGAGCAGTAGTAAGTGGAACACGTGAGACAAATAAAACAAGGTAATATTCATGGGATATTTTTTTGAATATAGCTTTGGGAAGATAAAAACTATTACTTTAGCTCCTCTGTGAAGAGGAGCTAAAAATTTGCAGAGTAAACTTTCATTTTCGAGAAGAGCGAACAAGAGCAAGTGTTTGATTTCATTAAAGAATGAGCTCCTGTGAACATAGAATGTGATATATCAAATGAGTCTCCTTCCTTGGAGGTCTTCAAGACCTATCTCGATGTGTTCCTATGCAACCTGATGTAGGTTGACTCTGCTTCTGCAGGGGGGTTGGACTAGATGATCTGTTAAGGTTGCTTCCAACATCTACCATTCCATGATTATATGATTCTATGACAACAACATTTATTTGAACTGGCTCACCAATGTGAGACTTAAGTCAGTAATGTTTTGGTCACAGTGCAGATTCAGTGACAAAGTCTATGGACCACTACTGTTGTGTCCTTGAAGGTACAAGGCTTTTTTTTTTTTCTTTTTTTAGCAAGCTAAACCACAAGTTTGAAACTAGAACTTAAAATATCAAACAGGCAGATATGCTTTAGCATTCCATAAGAAATGTGTAGATGACAAAAGTTTTCTGATATATAATATATATTCTGATATAATTTAAAAACTGTTGAATGATTTTGTTGCTGATGCAGAAAAACTGCTAAAATACTGTTTTTAAAAGTGAGTTTTCAGTTCACAACAGAAGTGTCTAAAGTAGAGCTGGCCTTTGAGCCAGCCAACCTCTTAGCTGTGATAATGTAATTTTTCACTGGTTGAGTATATAACCTCAACCTTCAATCTTTATTCAATACAAATTTTTCTTGTGTCAGACTTCTTCAAAAGAATTAACCTACTGTGATTTACACTTGAAATTGCAGCTGAGATTCTAGCCTTTGCCTTTTGACGTATTCTGGATTCTTATTAACTTATAAGGGAAAAATAAGTGGCTTCTGGGCAGCTCTACAAAGGACTGTGGAATATTGTTTACTTTTTACAAACAACCGTGGAAAATACTTTACAAGCCAGTGTCACTGTTGACTAAATTACTCACCACACATAGGTAGTCAAAATATCCAAGAGGGAAACATTTTCTTAATTGCTTTGTGTTTTTTCTTCAGATGATTTTTTTTTTTTTTTTAATATTTGTGTGTTAATTGCTGTTCATATCCTCTGCTTTGTGCTCAAAGTTTATCTTCAGATATGAAGTTCTGTTCAGTCAAATGACCTGTTTCAAATGAATAATGAATGCCTCTTGTTATTGTTATGCATGATGTACATCTTGGATTAGGTTTAGTTTAATAATGGCAAATAATGAAGTGAGCAAAGTTTAGGGACTCTGTTGCTCAACTGTAAATCCTCCCCCCTCAAAACTCTGAGCTATATGGTCAAACCTTACAGCTAAATCCATTTGTGCTAGCGAAAGGTCCTGATCCTTACTTCAACAGTGATGGGAAAAGAGTTGTAAGAAGTATTTCATTTGTCTCGTGCTTATGCCAGTACAGTTAATAAATAATGATTAATACCTGTGTGTACGTTCATTGACCAGATAATGCGTGATTCTACTTGACTACTCCTTTGATTGGACTTCAGCAAAACAATGCCAGTTCAGCTGTACAAATCCCTTTCACATCATGCAGGCCAGTTTTAGTGTCACTATGGAAGTGTATGACCCTTACTTTTTTTTCTGTCTTCTGTCAGAGTGACTTACATTCTTGTACTACTCAAATTATGAAGGGACAGAAGCTCAACCAGTGATATTTAACTGTTAAAATTTGATCAAAGACTTGAGAAAAGTGTGCTGCTCTTCCAGCTCTGGGGAGGTAAAAAACCCCAGGGCTGCTGCTTAGCTCTGTTTGGCAGCAAATCTTTTGAAGTTTTTTTGCAAATGCTGGGGCTGTTGTGATAGCCAGCCCTCTATTTCTCAGCTCCCCAGACTCCTGAGCAGATGGCACCTGGGAGGAAACCCACTGAAAGTGCAGGGCTGGGACTCCAAAGGGATACTAGTGAGCTCTTACTTTCCTCCTCCTCCATTTGAGAGCGTATCTAAACTGTGATGTTTGCTTAAATATGAGTTACTTCAGAGAAGAGTTTTTTAAACGTCAAACTATCACATATAGAATCAAAATGGGGATGAAAATCTTTGTACTACTTGTAATGAGGTTAGGAAATGGAAAAAATACCCTTTGTGGAACCTTCCTCATGGTTAAATTTCAGAATAGTTTCTGAGATAGTGTTGCTTCAGTAATAAAAAGATGTTTTTGAAGATCACCATGGTCAGAACACTTTTCCTTGTAAACGCTTATGAGGAGAAAACACAAACAACAAACCAGCACCATCATCAGGAGGCAGTTTCTTACTGAATATAAATCAGTAAGATGCTTTTGACATCAGGAAGTCATGCTGTTTCATGCCAGAAAAGAAGGCAGCTCAAGATACCTTCATATTACAGATCCATTTCATTTTGACACTTAAATGAAATTTGCTAGGTATAGCATGCCTATAAAGATAAATGTCCTCTGTAGTTTACAGCTTCTGCACGTATCTTCAGGTTTTTATCTCTGAAAGCTGTGTTTGCCTGTGGCATGTTTGGCAAGAAGAGATGTTCCTACATTCCCCTGAAGCTTTAACCATGTATAGAGTTCTTCCTCATTTCTTTTCCTGTAGGCGTTTAGCAGTATAGGACAGCACTACTGATGCCTGTGTAAAAGAAACTCTGCTGGGACTCATTGCTGTAATTTCCATATAAACAAGATTAAGCTGTTTCTGTGGTATTTTAGTACTAATAGTGTTTTGCAAGTTGTGAGAATTTTTATCTGAAGCAGAACTTAGCAGAAAATTATGACATGGGACTCAGGATGGTGCTAAGTGGAAGTCTGCATATATTACGGTTTTACTTGTTGAACAATTTCTGTCTGATCATGGGAAGGAGTTAAAAAGATGCTTGTCATAAAGACTATATCTTTACTAAGATGCTCTCTTTTGTACTTGTTTCTAGGATGTTTGATCCGTAGCTTCTCCCTGCTCTGTAGTTGCTTGAGTAAATAGTTTGTTATGGTCAGTAGAATAAATTGATATAGTGAGAATGCTAAAGGTCATAGACTGTGATGCGATTTAAGCAGTAAAGACTCTGGCTTGCATTTTTGTATCTCAAATTTTAATGGTTCTTGGCCCTAAACAAAATTCTAGCATCATTCAATAGATGCAGTGCAATAATATTGGCCAAAAAATAAAAGAGTTTGGAGTTATCAGCAATGAGCTATGCCACTTCAATATTTTATTTTCTGTGCACCTCTTGCACAGGCTATGTTACTATAGAAAGAAAGATCTTGAGTCTGGAAGGAAAGGGCACATAGGCAGATAAGCTCATATCATCCACAAAATTTCTCATAAAATTAATGTGACCACGTATCTATACTAGATGGATGATGATGACTAGAATTGTTCATGTCAAGAAATAATTGAGGACAACTGGAGCATTCAGGAAGGAAAGTAGAGACAATGTGAGAAAAGTGGAGGAAAACTTACTGCAGTTGGAGAGGGAGTGCTAAAGAAAGTCCCAATTTTTCCTGTATCCTGAAGACACATCACTTGATCCTATTAGTGTTTATGGACAAAACACACCTCTTAAGTGTTGTTTTCCTTTATTAGGAGTGGAGATGCTGAAGGAATATATGAAATTGGCTTTGCAAGAAATTGAAATAGTGTTTTTCTAGCTGGTGCTTTTTCACTTTGCTTTTTGTTCATATGCAAGTCCTGATCTAGGACTAGGGAGTACTCTCTGATACTGGAGAAAGCCTGTGATTATACTTAATCAGAGACAAGATGTTTTCCTCTCCTGTTTTCCATTGACTGAGTTACGTATGAATACTTGAATTACCAGACCTGCAATTCACACATAAAAAGGAGGAGTTCCTTGGTGGCAAAAATAGTTGCTTAGGCTGGAACAGCAGGCAGCTGAATGAAAATTGCAACATGCTAATTGGACAAACTGGAAATTCCTGGGATTTGCAAGTGGATCGTTTGAGAATGCTTGTGATGATAATTGAGGACAAATTAGCAATTTGGACTCCAGGTGTTGAGAAATTGATCAACAAAGGAGTGGAGACAAACATCTCTGTTCAGAAAAAAAAATAGAAGTGTCAGGCTACAAAATTAGCACAAGTGAAAGTTACTTGTGATGTCTTAATCTAGAAAATCGGGTCAGTGTGTAGAATAGTACCTGGTGTTTGTCTTCTAACAATGGTTCTAGAAGGTTTTCTAATGTTAAACCTTAGTGATAGTGATCTACACATCTGTAGCTGCTATGCTCTTGATTAATCTGCATATAAACTGGTTTTGATTTTAGACTATCTACTGAAGAGCTGCAAACCAGTGTGCTTTTGCCTCATCATTTAGTTACATGGCTGTATACAAGGGCTGGTATGAAAGAACCTACCAAGTTATTTTTTTTGCACAAAATTTCTTTCTTACTCTGATGTACGTGTTTGTGAAATTTGATTGTATACTAGATGCTAATTGTGTTTTAGTTGTAATCATTGTGACATTCTAAGCATAATCAATCTTTGACATAGCTAAAATGTAGAATTCCTATCTGATCAAGTTCTCAAATTCTAAGATGTAACAGTCCAGTTACATTTCCTTTTGTGTGATTCTGAACACTACTTCAAATGTTTGGGAGGAATATGAGTGTGAATAACACAAATACTTTGTTTTTCTTGAAATGTTTGTATTTGTGCCTTCATTTTGATCATCTAAGAGGGGAAATAAAGTTAGTAGTTGTCACAAGCCTATTTGAGGACTTCTGGTTAACTATTGAGAGGAAAAACTAAGACATGCTGTAGGTTTTCAACTGTTTCATAAGTCAGATGATTCCTGTACTCTATGAAGAGTAATTGTGAGTTAGGGCAAAGCATAAATCTGCTAATGTACATTTAATCACCAAAATATGTCTGGAATATATTCTGTAACATACACTTGACAATGCTCACTGAATGTAAATGAAAGACAAAGAAAATGATCATCATGTGGAGCTCCTCTGGTTATGATTAAGCTAAAATCTTATTTGTGACAGTGTCTGTCCTTTGCCTGGTTCAGTGCTCAGACTTCCACTGTTCTGCTGTTCTAATATTTATTGAGGGCATTCCATTATCACAAACCTAATGATTGACCTAGGCTGGTTTCACAGTCTGACTCTATAAATCACACACAGTTTGACTTCATTTCAAGTATCGCAACATTTTTCTCAAATTATCTATGTTAAATGGGAACATCAATCTAGGAATGCACATTAGTATGGAATTTGCATTATCACTGAGTGTTCTTCGAAACACTTCAGAGCTGGGTCTGTTTCTGAGCCATTTGCTAAATAAATAGTAAAACTAGCTCACGAGTAGGAGCCCACCTCTATGATCAGCTTAGGCACTGCTTATTTTTCTTGCACACTACATTTTGGCAATTTGAAAATTTATTCGTACATTTAAGAACACCCAAGGCAAGTCACTTGGCAAGTCTTGAAATGGTTTGAAAGCTGAGAAGCAGAATCACTGATTTACTGAAATCTTCCTTGCTTTAATTTATCTTCTTGGTTTTAAATTGGTTGTTTAGACAGATTTTTGGTGGTATTTAGTTACTTTGTGGTGAAGATCTGTGCTTACAGCTCCTTCTCTCTCTTGCATGTAGTACAAACATTTTCTGAGTACTTCCAGTTTGCATTTTGGACCTGAAGACCTCTTGGTTAAATAGCTCAGCTTCCAGCTTGGTCAGAAGTGACTGAAAATATTATGCAAATTTGGCATAGCACTTCATTGCTCACAAGGAATTGCAGACTATAAAGCATGCTCTATGAAATAATCTAACATACTTTTAGTACAGAATAACTTATTCTATTGTAAAGGACCTTTCAATTAAAACCTTGGAATACTACCAACCTATTATGAATCTTCGTGTGTTAGAAGTGGCTCAGGGATGAACAATAGAAGAATTGAAGCATGTCAGGCCCAAACTTGAAGATAACTGAGAGAGTTCATTGTGCAGATGAGAGCTGGGTCTTTTCACTAAACAAAACTATTCTGGCCCTTCTGATAGTATCACATCCATACCTCTTAGTATCTGTAAAGAGATATTGCTAGAATGTGGTCATTCTATCTCAGGATACCACTTCCATGTAATTTTATGCAGGTTCATTGTTAATTTTGATCCTTTCCAGACTTCAGTATTCTTTTTTTTTAATTTTTAATTCCAAAACTTTTTTTTTTTTCCCCCTTTAATATATCCTTGTTTCAATGCCTGTTCTCTGAGAAGTGTGATCTCTACTTTCCTAAGCCCAGCAATGCTCTTTCAGACAGTGCTATGTTTCTGTGGATCACTTTACACATCTTTATGCCATGTGCATCCTGTTTATCTCATGAATGCAACTTTCTAACCCTTCTTTAACAGGATTTATTTCTCGAATTATTAGAAATTTTACGAAACATTGTCTGTTGCTTTCTTGTCTTCAAGTTGTATTTCACATTAAGGAAGCACTTCTTCTGCCTGGAAACTATCACTTATGCAAATCTGGTCATATTTGGGTACTTTTGAGGCTTACTGTTGTTCCATGGGCATAATAGCTGTATCCATTTGTTTAGAGTAACAGGCAGTTCATGGATTTGAATTATGCATTTAATAAGTTATTGTACATTTTTAATGGTAATCTTAATTTTCATAATGTCTAAAATCTAAACTCAAAGCAACTCAATTCTCCTTCATTTTTAGCAGTGCTTAAAGCTGTTGTGAATGAGATGCAGCTTATTTCCATGGTTAATAAATAATAATTTGAGGGAAAATTAATTTGATGTTTTAACATTTCAAAAATGAATGGAGGCAAATTGACTTCCTCCAGATGAAAAGATTGATGTGAATTGTTACTGGGTTTTTCTATTTGGTGGGGTTTTTTTTAACCTTTTGACTTTCTAGCATATTAGAATTAAGTCCTTTACCTGATGTTGCATTGTTTTTTCCCAAGATCATAACTTTGCTACAGTTGTGTCAGGAGGTAATACAGAGATGCTGAGAGACATGTAGAGCCTGGAGGTAATTATTTCTGAGGCTCAGCATGCATTGGGGCACTAATTGGTTCTTATGTTCATAGCATGCTGAAAACTTGCTAGGCTGAGATAGATATTCTTTGTTATTTCCTGCTTGATTTCCAGCAGGCATTTGCCTTCTAGAGATAGAAGGGGGTGGTAGAAAAAGGGGAGAGGAAAAAGACAGGGGGAAGGGATGGCATAGTGGGAATTGGATTTTCACTTGCTCTAAAAACTTGTTACTGGGGGGAATGATGAAGATACAGTGCAGAGAAAGTAACCCAGAAAGTAACCCAGCTGTATAAACTGTTACAATTATTCACAGAATAAAATAAACATGTTCTGACCTTTTCTTCAACTGTTACTGTAGCCTATTGTTACTGGAGTACCTAATCATTTGGTTGAGCTTTGTTACAGTGTTGGTCTGAAGGTACAAATTTATCCGATTTTCTTCAGCAAGTTTGTTTATTGTAGGCCATTTCTTTCAATTGCTCAGTTTTCTAGCCTATGATTACTTAGTATTGCAACTAGTTCTGCGTAAACTGAACCAGTGATAGTATGATGAAGAAACTATGTCAATTAGGAAGAAGTCAGAAGACTCTCAATAAGAACCTAGAGAGAACTTTTGGTGTGAACATGCATACTGTGTTTAGGGAGTCTAAGAGTGCAAACTTCCAACTCTGACCGAGTTTTCAGCTGGTTATTTCTTTATGTGGACATTCATGACAGAAGGTCAAACTTTGTCCTTTCTGTTTTGAAGTCTGCACAGATTAAATTGCATAAGGCAGAATAGTATAGCATAATTTTGTCTGAGTCTTTTCAATTATGTTTTTTCACTTTTCATCTAGCCCAAAGTTTATGTACACTTGTCTCAAACTTTTTCCAGCTAACTTTCCTTTCTGAGATCAAATATTGATCTCTTTAGCAAAGAATTTCAGGAAAAGGCATTAAATATTGCCCAGATAGCTATAGAGATTTGTAAGGGAAATGCTATGTCAAGTAACAGAACTGGACACAAATACTCTACTATGCAACAAAGAATTGTCCATGCAAGTCTGTAAATATTAAAGTTCAATTTAAAGGGCATGTTTAAATCATGGAAAACTTCTTTAAGTATTGTCAACACTTATGTAATAAGTTCTTCCAAAAATGGAAACATGCTGAAATGGTCAGTTTTGCTTAGTTTGTATATTTTTCATTAGTCATAGTTAATGTGCTTGAGGCATATTGGCATGTTCACTTATTATTTTGAATTGCTTGATCTGTTTTGAGGGCCTTTAAGCAAATAAAATTTTACGTTTGGTAACAGAAATACATATCTTCTAATACATAAAGAATTTACCTGTCTGAAATATGTTTGCCTTTGTGATTTGAGGCTTATATTTTGAAGTATCTTCATAGTGAACTTTCGATAAGTGCTCCTGACCACTGAGGTCAGACGTTTTGCTGCAGCATTGGTATCGTTTGTATGGAAATATAGCATTCTGGATCATAAAAACATGTTTAAATTTTTATATCATGCCTTTAAGTTGATGAATTCTCCAACGATTTTTCAAATAATAAAAAAATCCAGTATATGTATTCTGAGCTCCTTGTAGCTGCAAATCATTTTCGCAGCCCAAGAATGTGTGCTCTGTGTTTTTAGCAGGTATGAGTGTTAGAGCAATCTAGCCTGCTAGGTCTGTGTATTGAGAAACTGCAGTGTAGTACTGAAGGTATTTGCTGAGTGTTGGTTTGAGTGCTGATCCTTTTTGTTCTAATTAAAACACAACTCAATCCTAATTAGTAATAATGTTCAGCAGCAGAGGATTGAGCTATTTCTGAAAGCAGAATGCAACATATAAAACCTTTTTGTTTGTTTTGAAGGCCACACATGATTCCAACTTGCGTAGCAGTGAAACTGAGTTTAATTCCTGCTCCTCTAGCCTGTGATCTATCCCCTCAGCTATCATGTTTCAATTGTTTGTGAACCTGACTGTATTTACCAAAATGAACTTGATTTTCCAGGATTTCTCTGAAGCGCATTAGCTGAACTGACATAACTAATTTCTTCAAGTGCTCTATAGCTGTAACCTGTTGATTAGGGAGAGAAAGAAATTTCTCCAGCTTTGTCAAAAAAATGATGTCATAGATCTACTGGTGTCTGTACCTCTTAGTAATTTACAAACTATTTCCACATCATCATTAGACTGGGGAGTTCATTGGTATCCATGCCCAGTTCCAGAACAAATTGGATAAATTTGACATTTTCTCATTGTCAGGAGATTACACTAATTTCATACGAATGGATTCTCTTTGGTTGCTATGTGAAGGGAAATGTTTTTGTCCCTGGATGACAACTGGGTTAACAGATGCAATTTAAATGTCATTTGCAGCCTCTAATGAGATCATTTAAATTGCACTTGTGTATATAAATTGCTCCTGTGTCTATGGGGAAAGTGGGCAAATCATGGGTGAAGCTGACTAAAAGGATTTTTTTTTCCTTAAGAAACTAACTGTTCTGTCTCTCCTCACAAGTCAGGGTAAGAAGCTACCCTCTTATAGCCAAATTATGGGAAATTTGAAGTATCACGCAAAAAGCCTGTTTACAGGGGAAGAAGGAAGAGTTGGAAGTGTCTGTTGTAAGAAATACTGTAACTGCAGAACAGCCTTTCCTGAAAGATAAGAAACAGCTGTAGAGTGAAGTCTGCCAGGGTGGAATGGAGCCACAAAATGCCAGAAATAGACTTTCATAAATCATCATGCACATTTGATGCAACATACCCTGTATTTCTTTGTATTTTCCCCTTCTCAGTTTTTTTCTGGATCCATCTTGCTTGGTGGCTACATTAGCTAGGTAAAAAATGAATGCTGATATTTTTATATGAAGGAATTTTTCTTTGAGTGAGAATATGTGCATCCTCTTATTTAAGAAGACATGTACAGCAGGGTTTGCTGTTGCTATTGTTGAGTATTCAGACAAGGGCCTAAAATCTAAAATCATAGATTCATAGAATGATAGGGTTGGAAGGGACCTTTAGAGATCATCAAGTCCAATCCTCCTGCAGGAGCAGGTCCACCTAGGTCAGGTTGCACAAGAACATGTCCAGACGGGTCTTGAAGACCTCCAAGGAAGGAGAATGCACATGCTCCCTCTCCTGAACAGTGAAATTGTTTTTTCTTATGTCTAAATGGAACTTTTTGTGTTCCAGCTTCTTCCCATTACCTCTGTTGCTATATACAGTAGAAAAAAGGGATGTCCCAACCTCATGACATCCACCATTTATATATTTGTAAATATTAATAAGATCTCCATCTCAATCTCCTCATTTCTAGATTAAAGTCTCCTCTTTTCTAGACTATAATGTCTTTTGGCTGTTTTCACTTTGAGAGATATTCTGTGAAATGAGGCTTTCTGTTCTGCAGAGAAGTGGAAGCGTCTCTCCTTCTTTCCCTGCTCTCTGCCCCTTTTATTGTTGGAGGGGAAAGAAGTTATAGCACACTATAATGTACCAACTTATTGCTCTGAAAATATACTTCAGGTAAGAAACATTAAAAATAATTTATTAATATTTAGAGTATTGGGTTTTACAATATTTCATTATACTAAAAATCCACCAGAAGATGTTCTGGCTGATTTACAATTAAACCTAGGTTTATAATACTAAAATGGTTTGGTTTTCTTTTCCATTAAGTTTCTATTGTGGGGATCACAGAAATCCATGGTCAAGGATCTAGTCAAGAGTGTTCCCCAAATGGACTTGAAGTAGTGTCAGATCAGCTAGGTTAAAGTTTTACATCCATACATGCAGATGACTGAGCACCTGTGACTCACTTCTCAAAGGAGTGGAAGAATGAAGAACAAATTTCTCTGTAGTCACAGTAACAGGAGAATACTATTATAGAGACTGTATAATAAACTTAACTTCTCCTTCTGTGATTGATTAGAGTTTGCCATTGTAGCATAAACATATTTTTGAGAATCAGTTGAATCTAAAGTAACATTTAAACATTGTAGAAGTGCAACTTCACTGTTTAAACAGTGAAAAGGGGTGTTGCATATATGAACTTTTAGAGTCTATTTGTACTATGACTTATCAAGGTAATAGTTAGGCATCTGCTGTATTAGCCAGCAGACTCGCCATGTACCAAAATATATCATGTAAACACATTATATATATATATAAACACAGCAAGGAAAGACGTCTACTGTCTGCAGCCTCTTACTGTCGTGGTTTAGGCCCATCAGGGAACAAAAGACCACGATTAGCCTCAAGTACCGAAGACTTGAGGATTGCTAAAGGGCAGGGAGAGCTTAATTGCCGCATAAGGTGCAGTACAAAACAGACCAGGCTACTGGCTTGGGGAAGAAAACAGAAAAGAATTTAATACCAACTAAAACATAAAACCTCAAAACAGAACCAAAACAAAACAACACAGAATGGTACAGAGATGAAGAGTCCAACCAGCCCTTTAAGACCACCTGCTCCCCACTCCTCCCCTCTTCCTGGGCTCAGAGCCCTGATCCCGGTGTTTTATACCTCCGTCCCCCCTGAACGGCCCAGTGGGGCAGGGAGTGGGGGTTTCAGTCAGTCCGTTCCTGCTGGCTTCTGCTGTTTGTCTCACCTCAGGGCAAGTGGGTTCTGCACCAGTTCTCCTTGCAAGTCTGTTGGGTACCACACACACATGGCAGCCCTGCACGGGCTGCACCGACGCACATTTGTCCCAAAGCCCTGCACGGGCTGTACCGATGCTCATTTGTCCCAAAAGTTGCTGCTCCTCTCTGCCTCTCGTGTGGGGCTGCTCTGCGGTGCACAGGCTCTCCAGCATGTCCTGTGCCATGACCGCCTCCCCCACACAGTCTCTGGCCCGTCCGGGCACACTCACATGAAGTTGCTGCTGCTGATCCATAGGTTGCAGGGGTACCGGCTGCACTCTCACCACGGCTTGCAGAGGGGTCTCTGGTCTGATGCTCCATCCTTCCTCCTTCTCCGACTGTGGGGTCCGCATGGTCGCCTCCATCTTGTACCACTCTTACACCTCCTGCCTGGCACCTCAAATTCCCGTCCCTAAATAGTGATCGCAGAGGTGCCAGATTGGCCCAGACAGGCCGGAGGGTGAGTCTGCACCCAGGAGTCGGGGGAGAGTCTAAAAAACTTTTACCGGGTCTTCACTGCAACCCGCTCCCCCTGTTACTAAGCAAAAGCAACTCCTTGCTAAACCATGACATTTACCAAGAGTGATTTGCAAGCAACTGTAGAAACACTGCTCTATATTGTAGGTTTGTATAAATAGTTTTTATTTTTTTATATATTCAATTGTAGTGCTGTGCCAAAATCTGCTTTCACTGACCATCAGATTTAGCCTTCCTATATCTAGAAATATAAACACGCAGTTAGAAGCCTAGTTCTACACAGCTGCTTAAGTTGCCTTATATTTACTCATAAATTTTGCAGCTTCTTAATCTCTTTCATTTTACAAATGATTTTGGGATTGTCCTAGGATATCTGCATGCTTTTAAAACTTGAGTGTTTTCAGCATGTACATCAAAAATGATGCCTTGCCCACTCCTACCTAAGTGTGGGTTTGACTGTTTTTAAGCTATGATCGAATCCAAGCCAGAAGCTTCAACTGCTGCTGATTCTCAATGGATGTCAGTAACTACCCAAAGAACTCCAGATTCTGTTGCTGGCCTTAAGACAGAAAGCTGCTAAATGACTACAGAGTTGTCACTTAGCCACAGTAAGAAGTGATATAATAAATTTACTGTGAGTGAAGACTCCTGGAATCTTACTGGTAATGTATGCACACAGAGAGTTGTGGCTCTACTAAATGCAAACAAAAGCAACCCCTGGCATGCACATTTTTTTTCTGATGAAGCTGTGAGCCTCTAGCTGAAGAAACATCAAGATACCGGATTCATCTATGAGAACTTTTGAGTATGTTAGAAGGAGTACTAAGGTAAAATGAAGTGCCCAAGTTAATTACTAGCCTGAGCTATTCATGCAGTGAGGGGATTCACACAAACTTAATTAATTTTTTATAGGTGTTCATTATTTTAGGAGGAATGTAAAATACATACATTGAATAGTCTGGAAACCTGGTAGATTAGAGTGATGTGTAGTTCAAGAGAACTTCATCTATTTGCTGTAACTTTAAATATAATAGATTTTTCTTGCTTAACACCTGCTTAGAAAAAAATTACTTGCAGTGTTGATTAGATGAAGTGCAAGAAAAAGAAACTATGCGTGGAACATCCAGTCCCATTTTTAGTGTCCTGTACAGGGTCAAGAATTAGGAATAGATGATCTTTACAGATTTGTTGCAAGCTAAATTACTCTTTGAAATGCTTTTGGCAAATATTGAAAATATTACTTAAAAAAGCTGAGTAATTGTTAGCAACATTTAACAACATTTCTTTGCTATTTAAGTAATTTACAAATGCCCGTATCTGTCTTTGTGAGAAATTCCTGTAACGTGGCACTTCATGTGTATTGTGCAATATGAAGTTTGCATAATTGCTTGGCTAATTTACTCATTTTCTAATCTAATTTGGACTAGATTGCTTTGTGGTCTATTAATCTTTTAAAATTTGCTTTAAAAGACCTGAAGATACAAACATACTGGGGCAGTTTCAGAAAACAACTCACATTGCTTGGACACAGATATAAAGGTGAGGGTGTGCTGTGGGAATTCTTTTGGTACCTAGCTCAGAAGCAAGAGTAAACAAATAAGGACTGTGCATTGGGAGAGGGGGAGGAGGAGGGCATCTTAGGTTTGAGGATATGAGAAATACTGTTTTTATGTCATAATTGTTGATTTAAGAAGGGTTTTTCTGCAAGCCTTGTTAAGCAGTATTTGCAGTACAAGTACGGAGATCTCATTGAATTGAATGCATGAAGCCGTTGTGCCTACTCTTGAAATTCAGTTTGTGAAGACCATTCTAAGCCTGATTTGTGCCTGTTACATTGAGTGCTCATGTATCCTAAGAGTTCTACCTTTTGATTTTGTAATACTATTTAGCACTATTTGGCCATTTCTCCTTGAGAACCTGACATGAGTAGAGGAAACTGTGTGTTTCTTCCTTTTGCTTAGTTTGTGAAATGCTTCATGGTTAAAAGTTTAGCTCTTGGCTGTTGCATTTTATGTTGCCAGTAAGAAATTGCTTTTGTGACTGAACAGCAATGCAGATTTCCTTGATAGTCGATGAGCTAATTAAGTTGGCTACTTGCATATTGACTCACCTTTCAAATATAATGTAAAGAAAGAATGGTGGTGCAGGATCTATTCAGAAATCCATAAAATTGACAGGAGTTATTGTAGTGACCAAACCTCCTCCTCTTCAAAAAAAAGGCTTGCTCTGACTGTACTTCTATATTACAGCATCACTTCTTTTCATCAAGGAAGTGTTTCTGGCTTTCCTCAGCACTTGGCTTGCTTTTTGCTCAATCCATTCATTACTCAGCACTTTGCACTGGTGATTAGAGCTGCGACAAGAGAGTAATGGACTATGTTTTGATAGCTCTGACCTCTGATTATGGGATATCTTTTTTGATATTTCAGGTTAAAAAAAATAAATTGATGAGGTATTATAATACCAGAAAAAGTGGTATGATTAGTACTTGGTCATTCTCCCAATCAGTTTTATTGTGAGTTCCCATTTTCTGCTTTGTAAGTTTAAGTGGTTTTTGAGGCAAATTTCTGATCATAGAATCATAGAATGGTAGGGGCCAGAAGGGACCTCTAGAGATCATCCAGTCCAACCCCCAAGCAGAAGCAGATTCACCTAGATCATACAACTTGGTAAATAAATCAAAATGTCTGAGATTTGTGGAAGTTTGATGGAGAGTCTGGACTTAAACCAAACCAACGAAAGCCAACAAAAAAACCCAAACAGCTCAACACCTCCAAACAAAACCAACAAAAACCCTCATATAAAATGAACAAAAACCCCTGTAGCTGAGACAGGACATTTTGAGTTGGTTTCATTCGGATGCTTGAGTTTTGAGTGAAGTGGGATGAAATTAAAGGTAGCAAGGGATATACTGTGAAATCCTTTAAAAAGAATATTTCATTTAGTGTGGCTGGCTGGTTTGCTGTCAAACTCAGTTGGAGAGATGGTGAGTTGTATTTCAGCTTTGACCCTCAACTTTACCTTCAGTGCATGAGAGGAGGATTTTAGGCCAGCAAAGCTCTTCAAAGCTCTGTGATGGAGATGGAAAAAGGAGTGAAGAGTGGGTAGCAGGCTTCTCAGAAATGGTAATTAGGGAGAGGTATATGAGATAAGATGCCTCTAGCACAATTGGGTTTTATTTTGTTTTGTTGCAACCCTTTCACTGTGTACAAGGAGAACTGCTTAGCTCTCTTTTTATTCAGCAGTTTTATTCTCAGCCCTTGTAAAGGGTTCCTGGGTTCTCTCACATACTTCCTGTGTAACGAAATTGAGGGTTTTCCAATTGGATGGAACTTAATGAAATGTCAAGAGTGGAGAGCAACGGGGAACAGAGTGTTTGGATCAGTACATGCTGTGTAACAGGAAATAATTGAAGACAGAGGAAAGTTGTGGAGGTGGGTTCAGTGTGAAAACAACACTACTTTTTCAATGTTACTGAGCCCTCCTGACAAATATGGGATTTATTTGGGGAGTTATAAATAAGACTAAACAGCCAATAGAATGTATTGTTTCAAGAGATGCTGGAAATGAACATCATTTAAGTACTTTCTTTGGTAGTTCTTGGACTGTTTTGTTTTAATTGCACTTCATTTTGACAGTTATAAGTAAATTGTACTGTTGATTTGTATACATTTAGGAAAAATACTGTTAGCTTACCATGGTTCTCAGTAGTGCCTAATAATTAAACAGAGGGGTTATCTTGATCTCACATGTCTGATTAATATACTTGAAGTATGTGAATAAATTTTGCAAGATGATCATTAACGTGGTTAATCTACAAGGATGAATCCTGTAATATGTCAGATGCAGATACAGTTTACTAGACATGCAAACATATATCATATACATAACTATTGTGAGACATGCTCAAAGTAGACGCCTCATAAAAAGTAACATTGTTAACTTAAAGAAAGGTACAATCTCAAGCCACACAAGATCAGTGGCACTTCAGAAGGCTTAATAAAGTTGAAGTGTAGAGAAAGATGAGCATTCTTCTCTTGACTCTGAATCCTGAGCTTTAACTCCTGTCAAGCCCTAATTCAATATGAATCAAGGAATTGGTCTTTGGTAGGCAAATAAAACCTGACCCTTCATTGCTCTGCAAACTTCAGTGAACCACAGCCATATTTGCTATTGTTTCCTTGGTTTTTCAAATTCCATTTTCTTTCTAGTAACAGTTCTTTTACTTGGCTTAAAATCTTCAAGTTAATGAGAAGAACCTAGTAAACTTAAACGTGACTGGAAACAAAAAATGAAATCCAGCAGCTTTTTAACCTTGATCAGCTCCTTTTTTTTTATCAGCTATCTTCATCATAGCTTTACATTTTCTGTAGAAATAATGTTTATTGTGCTCTTGGTAAGCACAAGAAATACATAGAGTTGTGCATTTTGCTGCATTATTCAAACCCTAGTATCATCATATTTGCAAAAAATCACTTAATATGCATGAGGATTACATATTATCCCAAAGTATATACTGTTGTATACAAAGGAAGAAATGAAAAATTCCCAGTTAAATAGTTTTGCAGTTGCTCAAACAGTCATTCTCGCTGTAGTAGCTGAACATATATTGTTGGAATAGCTGATTCTTGTCAGGGCAGCTGCCTGAGACACAAAGGAAAAGAAAAGCAATGGTGGTTTTGGGGTGGGGGGAGGAGTAGCTATTCTATTTCAATTTAAAACTAATCTTACTGCCATTATGCTAATATACAGAGCAATGCTAATTTACAGCTTTATGCAGTTTATCTGAAATATTGTTGTGTTACTCAATTTGTTAACATATACAAACAAAGTTGTCTAAAATATCAGTATTGATTCATGAGATCTTGATGTAAGGTTTTAGTCTAATTGTATGAGATGTAGAAATGACTTATCATATGCTAGGTGTCTGAGATTATATTCAGGTCAATTGCTGACTGAATTCACAGTATGGGGTTTACAGTACTGAACTCTAAGTATATGTGCAGCAAATCAAGAGGTGGAGATTCTATTAGAAACCTTTTGTATCTGTCCCAAAATCTTCATTCACACAGTGGGTAGCTCCTATTCAGGTGGATTGTATAAAAGTATATCTACATAAATCATGAAGTTTAATATAGTTGTTACTACCTGATTGTATGATTGTTGGGATCTTTTTTTTTCTGTGAAAACACAAAACAAGCTAAGTTTCCATACAAGAATAAAACTGATGTTCTTTCCCCTACAGCTTGGCAAAATGTTCTTTTTTGGCTAATCATTACTTTTATGACCAAAACTATGAAAGCTACGGAGCCAGTCACTACTCACAAGCTGTGCCATCTGTGAATGGGGTTTGGTTTTTATATTGAGTGGTGACAACCCCTTTAAGAAAAGGAAGGAGGGCAGAGTTGGTAAGCCTGAGGTGAGAACTTTCTGTCTTTCGAGAGCTGATACTGGAAAAGTTCTGATGCTTAGAATCAATTCAGTGTGTAGATGATCAGTAATTTGTATGCAAGACTAGTCTGGACTATAACAAGGCCTGAATTAAAAAATAATAATAAAAAACAACAGTGGAACTAGCATGTGCAATCAGCACCGAGAGAAGTATGTGTCAGTAAAATGGGGCTATAAGAGTAGATTTATGAGACTTGCATTGTGTAGAAGATTAAATGGTACATAAAGATACATTGATAGGAAAGATAGGAAAGAAAGAGTAACCGTGGAAGAAAATAATCTTGCAGAGTCATATTTTTATGACAAAAATGCATCCAAATAACACAAGACATAAACATTTACCAATGAACGAGAGAAGAGCTATGTTTTGTAAAAGTAGGTGATTGTTGCTGTAGATCTATACAACTTGGGATCAGTCTGACTGTGGTGGCTGTCTTTTTATTTTCTTTTCCATATTTTTAGCATGTTTTAGTCAAAGATCACAACCTATGTGCAAAGGGAAATTACTTCTGTTTATTTCTGAAAAGTTAAAAGAGCTGAAAATACAGTTTTTTAAAGCGTAGTGGCAGTTGCAGAATTTGATTTAATTGCATGCACTTTCCTTGTGTATGGAGGATATTTAAGATGGTTTTGTGGATCTTCCTGGAATTTCTGACAAGTACACAGTTGACAGAAACTGTGAGAGATTCAATGTAGTTGTAACTCAGACCATTCTAGTTTTGTGCTTCTAGTTTTTTTTCTAGGTGACTATCAATTTACATATGGTGCTAATAGCTGTCAAAAGAATCAGTAGGATTAGCAATCAACATCAAAACTGATATTTATGTGGAAGGCTAGTTCTGCTCTCACACTGTGTCTACATTAGTACATATTTAAAAGAATACTATAGCTCAAATTCCTCAGATTGTCATAAAATTTCAACTTACATATAAAACACCAATATCTGTTCTTTTTGGATCATAGTTTATGACACTAAAATAATCTAGAGTTTGTTGTGCTAGGATACAACAGATTTATTGAATATAAAAGCACTTTTGGCCAGAAACAAATGTCAGTTATGATTAAAATGTATTTTGTCCTTTGCTTTTGATCAGCGTGTTGCCCTGCACTGAGGTTTCAAGTTGAGCTGAGCAAGTGAAATTATATACGTGTGGCTATATATTAAAAGAAAAAAAAAGACCAAGTCAAGAGAATCAAATGGATGGTATAAAAGAGCAACTAAAGGAGACTAAAAAATGTTGCAGACTGGGAAGGCTCAGAGAATAAAAATACAGAAAGCAAAGGTGAAAGATGATATGAAGGTTGCAGAAAAGGTTATGGTAAATAACAAGAAATTTATAAGCAACAAAAGGTCAGTGAAGTAGACAGCCAGGCCTAAGCTCAATAGCAGCAGTAATTTATTGACAAAAGAAAGTAGAGTGCTAAGAAATTAAATGAATTCTATTTCATCGCTTACAAAGGAGAATCAGAGTGAGATGCCAGAACCAGTCATAAATTCCCCCAGAGCAAAGAGTAGTAAATAAGGTAGGGGTTGTGCCAAAACAAGTGCTCTAGAAATTAGAGGGTCTGAACCCAAGAGCTGACTAGATTTCACAGCTAATGCTCAGAGCTCTGCTTAGCACAGCTAAGAGAAGCTTTGTCTGTTTCTTGATGATGCTGGTTTATTTTTTTCTCTCCACTGAAGGCATCATCACTCTGGTACTGTAGAGACCCCTCTGTTCCTTTGAGTAGGGTAGTAGGAAGGAACACTTAGCTCAGGTTACATTCAAGTGCTAGTTTGTAGTGTTTTGTGGATTTCGAGTTATGACTGACTGGAAAACAGAACAAGCCAAGTGCTGTCAGAAAGACTGAGGGTAGTTATAGAGACAGTGATGGAAAAGTGAAAATGTGGGGAAAATCTTGGCAAATGGAAAACTGAGGATGAGTCAGCATTAGGGAAAGATATCTTGAGAGAAAATTGAACAAAATTTAGGAGATCTGCTACAGCCTTTTGGGGTAAGGATGTTGAAGGATAGCCATGGGCATCGTTTGTATCCTTAGTGTCTTGCCTCAGCTTAGTTGCGACAGGAGAAAATCAAATGGACTATGGGAGTCCATTTTGCAGGCAAAAAAAAAAAAAAAAAAATGGTGTGTAGAGCCCTGGATTTGAGGACAGGATGTACAAGTCACCCTTTTAAGTAATTATTCTTAGTAATGACTACATACTGGATTTGGAGAGCTTCAGATCTGAGGGAAGGATACTTTTAGTCTATGTAGTCATTTATTTTGAGACAGAATATCTATAGTTATAGTCTGAGCACTACTGAACAGAAAGACTCCAATACAAGGTATTTTATATACAGTTTATCATGAGTTTTGACGTATGTGTGTCATGAAGGAAGATGCTGAGAAGCCTATGGATACTTTTGCAGTTGCTGTTTACTGAATATAATTGTGTGCCACTAACAAATGCTTGGATTTCCTCATGGGTATCGAGGAGCAGGAGTTCATTTTTCAGTATTTCCTTCCCAAAGAACAGCTGGAAGATTGCAATAATCTAATATTTCAGTTTACCCAGCACAGATGCCTAAAAGCTCTTCTATTTGTGTTATTTTGGACATTATTTTCTACTTAAAAAAAAAAATAATAATTCCATCTCTATTTACTGATACGTTTCTTAGTTCTGGCAGCTGAGCTTGTAGCTTCAGTTTTCTTTTCACAGCATTGATTGGGAAGCTGCTGCCCCTACCACATACTAATGTCTGTCAAACACTTGATTCATTCTGCGGTCTGAAAAAGTTTGAGCTCCAGAGTCTGCCAGAGTTACCAGAGTGCCACGGGCTCCAGTTCCAAGGAACTGTCATGCTGTATATCACTCAGCTCTCGTACATCCAGCCGCTTCCCATGTGATCCTCTTGTATAGAAAGAGCTTCCAGTTGGCAACACCTGATCCTTAGCACCAGAGACTCCACGGAGAGAAAGCAGGCAGTGAAACACTTGCCAAAAGTTTAAAATAAGGAAACCATAACTGAATTGAACAGTAAAGCTATACTTGGGTAGTGCATAAACTGTTTTATTCAAATGTGTTACTCCATCTGTTAATGAAAGTGATGGATGCTACTAAACTCATTTGAAATGAAGTATGGATATGTCAGCTGAAGTAGAAGAAAAGGGAGTATGGCTGGAATTTTACAGTGTTCCAAGTGATTTATATTGTCTGGTATGCAATCATGGTATATACTTGAGAGGGCTGAGCAATAGGAAAGAAGGAATATCTTCAACAGCATTCAAAATCTGTGATATTTTGATATAAACTTCTTATCACTGAAAAAAAAGAACTATCCACACAGAGGTTACTACTGTTAATATATTGAAAACTGTCATAGCATAGGATATTGTTAATGTATTACATAGTTTCTGTGTTGCCAATCTCTTCCACAGGTTGTTGCATTCTCTGGTAAACAGAGTAATCCCTCTACCATTTTAATCTTCAAAGCATTTTTGTGAGGTTGAATTACTTTAAGGCTTGATCCCTTGCACTAATTAATATTTTGCTGATTCAGGTATTGAGCATATTAGTGGATAACTGACTTAGCCTTAGAAAAGACTATCTTAATAGTCTCTGTAAAAACACCTCAGAAGTGTTAAAAATGCTGTTGCATAATAATGTAAATAGCAAAATTTAATCCTACATTTGAAGTCTTCAGTAGTGATATTTTCTACCTATATAATAAGAGGCTTGAAGTCCATTTATCTCTAAAGTTTGCATTTTAATGGCAGTAGACAGAAGGACAAGGAAAGGATATTAAAGAAATGTCCCAAGTTGGGACGACATATCCAATAAAAGAGTCTTTTAAAGCTGGTGATAGCTACTCTTTTTGTTCAATGGTGCCAAACAAGAAAATTGAGGTACTGATTAACAATTTGGCAAGGTTGAACTGAGTAAGGCACTCTGCTGGAACTCTGTATGCATGCCAGCTTATTTTTGGATGTGGTTAAAGAGCAAGTCTTGATTAATGAACACTTTTCGTTTTCCCTTAATTAATTTAATAAATGGCCCTTCCCCTCTGCCCCCTTTTTCTTTAGCAGTTACTGGCCTTAGCTCTGCTTTGATTGGCGTGTTGTGAGCTAATGACGTTGACTGGCTATTCAAGAGAACTTTGCAGAAACCATACATCAAAACTGTCAACAGTTTCTGTATAGTCCTTAGCTGGACTCTTTTTCCAAATTACTTCTAGTGACAAAGAGTGGTATTTTATTTATTTTACTACTATAATGACTTCAGCTACAAAATTCAAAATACATGGGCCCAAGCTCTCTGGTTGTGAATATATTTTAAAGGACTTGAAATAGGACATGTCTGTTTTGCTTGACATCTTGAATAAAATAGGTCTAAAAATAGTACTGATGCTGCCAGATAATGTCTGGAAGGACATGACTTGGTTTAAAAAAAAAAAAAGTTTTCAAGGGTGTCGCTGTGGTGTGGTAAATTCACTGTGAGCAGAGTCAGGGAAGAATTTATCAGGTTAATTTCGAGCATTTCAATGTCATTATGACAGTGAGGTATTTGGCTTGTGAAGAATGTCTCCTGGGAGTCGATTTGAGCTTAGGGTTTACTCAGCTTCTAAACGTGGGTATGCCAAAAAGTCCATCTTCAGTTAGTATAGAACATGAGGTTCTAAATATTAATATAATAAATATAAAGTTCTGACGATTCAGAAATAGTCCTAGATTTAAGTGGCCTAATTTTAATCTAAATCTTGCTGTTGGCATTTCTTTCTAACTAAATCTGCCTTCCACCTATTAGACAACTACACCTAATAATTGGAATTAGGCCTGTTGATTTGTTTTTTTAAATACATTTTAAACTCTATGCACATCAGTTAGAGAGCTTGATTTGACTGTCATTTGTATTAATGCTATTATTCACACTAACTGTATCCGCGTGCAGCTGTGGTTGAGGGGCTTGCTAGTTGTATGTCTCAAATTCTTCCTCTGTCAGTAAATTCTGAGAACTGAACAATAGAGAAGTATTGCATAGTTGTTCATACCACATAATAAAACAATGAGTCTAAGAGTTATGTACTGTCTTCCAGCATCTTTGTGACACAATCATTTATCAGCAGGCCTATCCTAAATGGACTAGGAATACCAGTAGACATTATTTGATAAACAAACAGCTATTCCAAGTTATGCATTAGACTTCCTGCCTTTGAGACTTTCTTAATTAGCTAAATGCAAAGGCTCTCCTACCAGTGCACAGACAGATTGTGATATTTTAAAAATGAAAATATGATAAAAAAGATGTTAATCATGTTCAAATAGCTTGCAAAAGGATGGCAGATTGTTCGGGGTGTTATTCCTTGAGGACTTTTTGTTCCACACAGCTCTGCTTTTCCACATAGCTTACGTGTAAGAGGAGTTGCACATGGTTGAGTGATGTACTCAGAGAAGGTCCTAGAAGTCTGGTAGAAAAAACAAGGTGTATTTGAAATGCATAAGAGTTTCACAAAGATGGGGCCAAATCTTAAATCCTAAAGCCTACAGACAGAGAGGTGAAGCTGACTTAATATTATCATGTTTTTCAATGTTATCAATAGGATGAAGGGAATTATGATCCACTCTAGCTGGTTGCAACGTTTTGAAAATGATGAAGGCTTCTTTGGCAGTAGAGAATTTCATTTGCTAATGTAGTTGCATTATAAATATAATTTCTAGTTCTTTTTGATAGGGGAAAGTGACTTTCATTTTGTTAACTGCTCTCTACACTTTCTGCATTGAGGGCAAAAGTTAGTTCTCTTTCCCTAGAAGTGAAAATCTGCAGGAATTTTTAAGTGTCCCAGCATTTCTAGAGTAAGCATACAGAATTCTGGTGGCAAACCAGGAGTATTTGAGTAATCTATGCCAAACTGATTTCTAGGCATTTACAAGAATGTGTGCATCTTTATATATGTCTTTATCTGCTGGAAAAAAAAATATTCACCTTGGCTCTGATGATTTCATGCTATGAAAAGTCTTTGTTTTGAAGAATCCTTAGTTCACTGCAGCTCATATATTGCTCATTGTTCCCCTGTTCCCTCTGTCACATTTCAATTTTCTAATATATCAGTTTTGAGCTCCATCAATCATCAAAGTGACATGGAAATTTCAAACATTTCCAGTATTTTAGTAGTTGCTAAAATTGATGCAAAACATGAATATTCCTCTTTAGTCAAATTAGTTTTCTGTTGTGAATGTAAGTATGCATGCCAGAAACATGAATAATGCTTCTGGTAAGCTTACCATTTATAACTGCAGTTGATCGCTTTTTCTGAAATCAAAGGCTTTGAAATCATTATCCTCAGATTTGAGAGGGAAGCATTTGCTGCTTTGCTCTTCATTAGACTGAAGAAGATAATCTCCTATTAATGACTTGTCACCTTGGTTTGATCTCTATTTCAAGCTGGAAGAAAGCTAAGTTGCTAGTCTGTTGAGGTGTTACCCATCGCCTTTCTACCAGCAATGTTGCAAACATTGTTTACATTGTAAAACATTGTTTATTCTGCCAGTAAAGTCTGGCTCTTGGCTGTACTAAATATGATTAGAAGAGGAGCACAGAATTTCCGCTTCAGTTTTTTATATTACTTACATTGAAGAATATATATTCTAGAAATAGTTTAACAGTCTCTAGAACAGCTGAGCTGTAGCAGAGTGAAAGAGAAGCTGTGAAACATTCAAAATCAAACTTCATTTCTCCATCATGAATAATAAAGAAGCCTATTGAAAACAGCTTTAATCTGGATTAATAAAATATTACAACTGTTCAAAATGTGTTGATAGTTGTAAACATATACTGACAAGGTTTTGCATCTTCAGCACTGGAGTTTTGACTCCAATGTATTCCTAATAAAAACAGCAGCGTTGAATTTGAGAGATTTCTGATTCAATATTTCTATTTTTGTAGAGTAAGTAGTGAGATTTTTCAGCCCAATGAGTGTCTCTTCAAAGTATGTTCAAACTTGAATTCCTCAACTGCTTCTTAATCAGAGAGTGCCTATCTGCTTGTTTCACAACTTTTAAGTTAGGTGCTAAAAGCCTTGTCTCAGTGTATGCTCTTTGCATCTCGATATGTTGTTGATGTCTAAATTCCAAAAGAATCAAGAAATTCATGCTGTGCCTTCAGATGAGGGAGCAAGGTGCACTGTCTGCGAGCTTGTTGACGATAGTAAACTGGAGAGGAGTGGCTGATACACCAGAGAGCTGTGCTGCCATTCAACTACACCTTGACAAGCGGGAGTTTTGAGCAGAGAGAAAATAAATTCAACAAGGACAAGCATAGAGTCTTGCATCTGGGAAAGAATAACCCCATATACCAGCGCAGGTTGGGGAATGATCTGTAAGAGAGTAGTATAGGGGAAAGGGACCTTGAGGTCATGGTAGACAGCAGGATGACCATGAGCCAGCAACGTGCCTTCATGGTCAGGAAGGCTAAAGGCATCCTGGGGTGTATTAGAAGGGTTGTGGGCAGTAGACGAGATGTTCCTCCCCCTCTACTCTGCCCTTGTGAGACTGCATCTGGAATATTGGGTCCAGTTGTGGGCCCCTCAGTTCAAGAAGGACAGGGAGCTGCTGGAGAGTTCAGCACAGGGCCACCAAGATGATAAAGGGAGTGGGGCATCACCCTTATGATGAAAGGCTGAGGGAGCTGGGGCTCTTCAGCTTGGACAAGAGGAGATTGATGGGTAATTTCATTAATGTTTATGAATATGTAAAGAGTGAGTGTCAGGAGGATGGAGCCGGGCTGTTCTCAGTGATGTCCAATGATAGGACAAGGGGCAATGGGTACTAGTTGGAACATAAGAGTTTCCAAAGAAACATAAGGAAAAACTGTTGAGTTTCCTTCTCTGGAGGCATTCAAAACCCATCTGGATGAGTTCCTGTGTGACCTACTCTAGTAGGTCTTGCTCTGGCAAGGGGGTTGGACTAGATGATCTTTCAAGGTCCTTTCCAAACCTTAAAATTCTGTGATTCTGTGAAAGTGTTGGCCTGTTTTGTCCTATATTGTATAAGAGCACTCCAACAGTGTTCAGCCTCCTATAAACTAGAGGGTGCCAAGTTGTGGAAAATATGCTTCTGAGGTGAGGAAGAATTGAACTAGAGTAATCGGCTGCCTTGTTAAGGGCTCTGACCTTTAACTTGCTTCACAGGGAGGAGGTGAAGGGGAAGCATCTACATCACTGTATCATTAAGAAAAATTTAAGCCTGTTTGACTTCTTTAAAAAGCCCATTTCCTTAGCCAATTTGCAGTCTTTCTTGAGTGTATAGTGGTGTATCTTTTCAGACTGAGGAACTAGGAAACATTTTATACATTGCTGGTGTTTGTTGTTTGCCAAGACTGTCAATTTTTTTACCTCATGAGTTTCCTGGTGTACAATGGGTACCTTTTTTAGGACTGTGGGAAGTACAGAATTGTAGTACATTGTCTCATGTACTTACCCACATGTAAAGCATCATAAAATAAATATAGTCCAGTTTTCTTATCAGAATTTCAAGCATTGCCTATACTGGATTTTGGGGTTATTTAAATAAAAATAATATTCTTAACCAGTGAACCTTTACCTTGGTGTTCAATCAATTCTTTAGTCCTGGACAAAAATACCCAAACCCAACTATAACCTCAGAACTCTTTAGAATGAATTTTTAATTCTTATTACTATGATAATGCTAATTATGTGGTGCTGAGAGCTGCCCTCGGTGACCACTGTAACTGTCAGGCAGGCTGAGCAACCTGTTTTCTGATTTCCAGGTCTCTCTCTGTGTGAGGAAATATGGCCTGAATAATGAATTGAATTGTACCTTTCCTCTCTTTCATCATAGCATGGGTTTTGATCTGCTGCAGTTAAGAGTGTAAGGAATATGCGTCAACCTGGAAATTGAGGAATACTTTAGGTAAATACCAGTACAGCTCTCAAGTTGTTTGGTTTTTTTTTTTTTTTTGTATTTGTCCTATTTTAATAGAGAACATATGCCAAACCTTTTAAGTTTTTACGTCATTATGACATAATAGGGAGAGAAATGTTTTGGCTGGATATTGAACTAATTTCCTACTAAAACTCTTGATTCTGAATACTTGTTCCAGCTGGTTGAGAAGGGAAAGAAAATCTTCCTTTTTTCAGATTCATGTTGTATTTTCCATCTCAGTTAATAATTTCTCAATGTTCTTAACACTATGCTGAGTAACACGACAGTTGCTCACCAATCCTCATAAATTTTACACTGTAATGGGTACGTTACCCTCAAGTATTAAACTACCTTCAGAAACATGGCCACATCTTATTTTCATTTTCCTTTGATGCAAGACATTGCTAATGAATATCACATCAGTAATTGGATTTATAGTCCAACAGCTTTATCTCTTCAGGCCAGAAATAATTCTTTTCACTTGCTCTTTTGAAACTAGTTCTCTTTGAGCATTTTGACTACACCCAAGTATAACAGTAGCAGTGGAGATTACTTGTCATCAAGCTTCTGGTTTAGTTTTGGAGGCTGTTAGTGAAGTAATTGAAACAGACTGATGCCAGAGAAAGCATTTCAGTATTCCATTGCTAATAAAGCAGTTAAATAAAATTTCTTGGTGGCATCTTTCTATAAATGTATGACTCCTACATCTGTATTTATTTTACATAAGTTGATGATCTTGTCCAAAACACAAAAAAATGTTTTAGAAAATGAAACTTCTTTTCCCCATCTGTAGTTAGTCCTTAGCACATCATGAGTGACAGACCAAAATTGGTTACTGCAGCTAAATAAGTGAAGATACATGTGTTTAGGAGGCCTAAATGCTGAACACGAACCATTTAAATGTTCCATATGAAGGATCTTGGTGTAAGAAGAAGAAGAAAAAAAACATCTTGCCTGCTTGCATACATTTGTCAGTGGAAGAGCTGAGAGTGGAGCCTCTAAGGAGTTCTCCTACGTCACCGTTGTGTGTTAGATCATTCTGGCGGGACGTTATTGAAAAGCTGCTTGTTTTAGAGGTTGTCAACAACACAATCTTGACCAAAGTTGGTGCAATTCTGAATAAATAACTGCATAAATTAGGCACTGATCTAGCTATATATAGATGGGAAAGGATACCAGGGACATATTTTCATTGTGGATACTGGTCCATGGACATCCTGGATTCATGTGCAATTATTAATGAATTTCAAGCTAGGGTTTTCTTCTTAAGTTCTGCAGCATTCAGGTCAAGTTTGCACGCCAAAATCATCTATACTTAGAAATTATAGGGTAAAAGCAGGATTGCAATGAGATGTTTCACTATATAATAATCAACGACAGTGGTTTGTGGCTTAAGTTGAGGCACAGAATTCACAGCTGGATTGTCAACTCCTGTACAGCAGGACCATGATAATGCTTTTGAAAAATTGCCTTTGCTACCAGTAATGTATATTGCTAAATTCTTCCACAGTCAAGTATAGATAGATCTGTGTGTTGTTAGCCATAGATAGATTGAAAAAGTGCCTTGTTTCCTTAATTCTGAGGAGGGTAACAACTGTTATCTAGGCTGTATGAAAGTTAAGCAACTTGGGGTTATCTATATGCTTTTCACTTAATAATACATTTAAAGAACTAAAAGCAAGATGAAGAAAATTGGATGGCATGGCAATGGTATTCATACAGGCACCTGACAGATCAGAACGTTAAGTGAATACTGTAGACCTGATATCATCTGATCTTATAAGCAGATTTCTGACTCTTTTGAACACTATTCAGATCCTAACATGACTTATTACTACTGAATTATTACAATAATAATTCTATCTTCACCTTAAAAAGTGTGTAATGACCATCACAGCTGTTTATGTTTGGTTTATTCTTACATTCTCAAAGTTATGGAATCTTAAAATCTTCATTTATTTCAAAATGCAGCTAAACTGCAAAGATATTCTAACCATCAGCCTAAGGCACGTTAATGGATTAATATAATCCTATTTCCATAAGGAAGGAAAATATTCAGTATGATATCAGACAGAATCAAATATTAATGATATAATTACTCTATTAAAACTACTGTTTCCATCTAGAAGGACTCTGTACCTGAATAAGGCAAATGATTGACGTTGAAATCACGAGTATTCTATATCTAATCAAACATAGAAAAACATGAAACCTGGATATGCCAGGTTTTGCATATAGAAAACAAAGCTTTTTATAAAAGGATTGTTACAGGATATGAGAAAAGGTATTAAATTGCATTCTGGATGTTAAAGCTCTATTTTCTAGGTGTTAAGTTATAATATCACAGGAGAAAGTAGCCCTTCACCTTACTCTGTCACTTGACTCTATGTAATACACCAGCAAGCATACTGGTGCTTCTTGCAAAATAAACTATGCTGACTATAGATGCAAAGATAGGAAATTGAGCTTATTAGGTTAATTTAAGTTGTATATAATTTCCTTTTATTTTAGAGGTGAAATGCTTTTTATTAATAAATAATAAAGAATGCACAGCCCAAACAGTTGAAAGGAGTTTATGAGAACCACCATTTCACAATACATCGTTAATGCATGAATCTTATAAGCCACGTTACTGATGTGGTGACTAACAACAAATGACAAAGATGCTTTAGAGTACAAGATAGAGTGATATTCCAAGCAATATCAAGTGTCTCTTGAGTTTCTCAAAAACAATTTCATTGTTTTTCCCAGTACATAAATAACTATGAACCGGAAAGGTTGAAGGAGGAAAGCAGAACAAAATGATGCATCCACTTCACAGATGGATAGGCAGAGCACTAAAGAGTAAGTGATGTACTGGAGAACCCTGCACAAGCTGGTACCCAGACAAAGTTGTTATACTTGGATTGCCAAACATGCTGCATCTCAGAACTACTTGTTCCCAACATAGAGTGTGGGTTGGTTCTTTACATGCTTTTTTGGTTTAAAAAGGATATGATCTTCCAGTGTAGTTGTAGTAGGATTATACCCTCTAATATTACTTCATAGTGACTTAGTATCTTTGCTTTTCTTTATAGCTAGCTGTCAGTGTTTGAGTTTTATTCTATATAGCCATTACATTACATCTGGAATACCACAGGAGCTCTAGATACTTTTATTTTTATGTCAATACTTAAATTTGGTGTCATGTACTGTACTTAATTTTTTTATTGACTCTATCTCAAAAACCACTAAAATTATTAGTATCTCTTTAACTAAATATAATAGATTGTATTAAAAAATAAGTGTAATAAAATATAGCAATCTAAAAATTTCTCCTTCCTGGCTGAAATACTTTATCCATAAGAGAAATAAGTATTATCCTTTTGTTGCATCAGTGTGTAGTGAGGTAGAATGGATTAAAACTGGAAATGTCTGTAAGTGGTTTTGTCGGCTCATTTGCTGTGATGGTAGCTACTGCACACGGTGCAAGGTACTAGAAAGAAGCAGTAAGAAATGTAGTAGGAATTGCTGCATAAATTTGCTGTCTAAAGTAGCTTGGTGCTTCGTAGGGAATGGCACAACTAAAGTGGTTTCTGCCAAGATAAACAAAGCAAAGCTGAGGAACAAAGGTGGGCCCAAGTAGAGTCACACAAAGGTCCTGGCTATAGTTGAAAGTAGCTTAAGCTGGGCCTTCTGTCTAACTGCTGTGCTTTTGTGTAGCTAGCAGCTCCTCTTTTTCAATGGAAGGGAACTGGTATAATTTTTTTATTATATCAAACGGTGTAATGGAGTGATTTGTAACAAATTTGCAAAAATTAATAGTTGTCATCTACTGTAATGTACACCAAGATGTTTTGTTTGCTTTATGTCTGTCCCCTATACAGTTCTTTGATGAACACAACTTAAGTTCTGATTTTAAATGACACCATGAGCAAAACAGGCATTTCTCTAGAGCAAAGAACAATTTGGCTTTTATTAAGGACAGAAAAAAACCCCTTCCTATGACTTGCAGAAGTCATAGTTAATGTATTTGTGCACTGTAGAATCATCTAAAAGCACAAATTTGATCTATGTTCCCTCTGATCAACTGGCCATGTGTGACTGGAGTTGATGAACAATACAGAGATTGATTTTTGAGGTGCAAGGGTTTAAAATTCTTTTTTTTCATAATATAGAATATATAAGTTTCCTCATTGTATTTTGTTGAGGTTTTAACTCAATCTATTTCAATTAGCTTTGAATAGAAGATACAACTAAACCATTCACACTTTTTGAAAAACTGTCAATGGAAATTTACAAACTGTTTCTGGTTTAGTGGAATTTTTTGTCATGGAGTGAAATGGTGAAGGAAAGACAAATTCTTACTGTTATATTAAGGATGGGAAATTTGTTTCCCTGCCAGCTGTAATGAAGTATGCTATAATAATATTTCTCAGCAGTGTGAGTAAAAGAGGAAGACTGAAGTGGCAAAATTATAGCATTTTTAATGCATAGATCTCGATATTCTTTAAAGAAATCTATTTTGAAAGAAATTAAATGTAAAGCAAGGCTTGTTCAAAGATGTACAGGAAGCAAATTATCTGCTATTCTTGGTCTCAAGAAATCATGTCTAGCGTCTCTGTTGAATTACGTCTCTAAAGGACTTGATTCCACACAGAGACTCCAACCATGGCAAGATACTGCCAAGTAATTAGAACGAAGCCTGATCCCCATTCTATGTAATTTTGCCACTTGCACATTTGATGATTCATCTGTACAACATGGAGTGATGCATCTGATGACTTAGTCACATCACTTGAATGTTTCCATTACGCACTAGTAGGCTTTATGTGAACGCCTCTAGCTATAGGATTTGGGAGCTGCAAATTCCCGTAGCATCCTGATGATGATTCATGCAGTTAATGTTTGCACTCTCTTATAAAACATCATTTCTAGTGTCCAGATGACTAATGTCTATCACCAGAGGGAAGAGATAAAATTGAAACACCTTCTTTCAAGTCAAGTCTTCAAACATAAAGAACAAGTTTTTTTCCTGAAAACTTGACGTATGCGTAAGGAAAGTTTTAGAATTTTTGTATCAACCTCAGTTCTCTCAAGGTAAACTCATCCTTGTTTTATTTATGGATTAATCAGCAGGGATTTTTATTCAAGACTTGACACCTACCTACATGAAATAAGAGCTGCAAAGTGCCATGACTGAAGAAAAGACCTACTTTTACTTTCCTTCTCTGTGGAAATAATACTATTGAAATAGTAAAGGGATTAAGACTGTGAAGTAAAGAAAACATATAGAAACTAGTAGTTCCCCTCCATCTTTTCTCTTGTGAAAAAGCTGATTGTTATACCATTAAATTGCAGTTTGCTGAGCTTGAAGTTGTAGAAAACTTGTGAGATTTGGACAGGAATTTTGTATTATCACACATGGTTCACACTGTTATGAATTAAATAGATCTCAATTTGCAGTCATCAGTGATTTGACCTAGTTCCCAAGGCAGGTCAAGTTCATGAGCTGAGCTTCAAAGCATTTTTGTTGGCAGTTCTTCAATCTGATTCTGAATGATAACTTTACCAATAAATAAGATACTAACACAAAAAAAACCCTTAGGAAATACCAGTTCAGAGCTAGCGCTAGTATAGAGGCTCTTTTGAACAACTCTCTATGGCCCCCACCCTTTAAAAAAAAAAAGAAAGGAATGATAAATTTCAGAACATCTAAACTAACTTTTAAGCTTCAGATTATCTCCTGCTTTTGAAATATGGGTATTTGGAGTAACTATTGCTTCTGCAAGTCTCTAACTGCTGGTGATTTTTATTAGGCTGATTACTGCCCAATGATATTTAATTATTATTTTTTTACCTGATGACTGGGATTGCTTCTCAGAAGACAGATATGTAGATGGAGAAAGAGAAAGAGCTTACCTGAAGGGAAGAAATTACTCTGTGGTGGTCTAGGATTCCTGATAATTGAACCAGTGGTGTGTATTTATTTTCAGGATAGTAATTCAAGTGTAATTGATCTTCCAAACATCCATCATGAATACTGGAGAACAATTCAAAGTCTGCAGTTCTGTCTGGTGGCTTATTCAGCTTTTGTGTTAGCTGTTTGCAAGAGACTGATAACTGCTGGAGCTTTCAAGAGCTTGTTTCTTAATTGCTCTAGATTTCACATTAGAAAAATTCATCACTAACTGGAACAAACTGCTTTTGGAAGAGAAGCTGCTTATCATGTCTTATGCAACAACACGACTGTGCTAAGAGTAATCAATAGTGAAATACACTGTTAAATAAAGACAATTAGAACCCATTAAAATATCATTTTACGAGGAAAATCCTATCAGTATTTAAGTGACAATTGGAGGTTTCTTTCTTAGCTGGAGCTTTGTTACCCAGAAGGAACAGAAATGTATGAACATAGGTCCCTATAAAGCCTTCGAAACATGCACGTGCAAAAAATTCACCCCTATTGAAATGGAGGTGTAGAGTTTTATACATTAATGTACTAAACTATTCTATTGTACAGGTATACAATAGTATCACACAAATGGACATGTAAATTAATTGGCCTTCAAAGTCTTGCAGAGAACTTGAATTCCGCTGAATTTTCAGGCTGTATGACTTTCACTGAAGCTGCACACTGCCTGGAGGTTCAGGGATCAAGCAGAGGCAGTAGTTATGTTTTGGTGTGGCAGATGAATACTTCATGTAGCAAAATAAGGAATCTACCACAGAGACAAATGTTTCTAAGAGTGATATATGTTCCTATGGCAAGATATCTCATTGGAACCATAGTTTTCTTACACAAACTGGCCTACAGATGGATTTGATATTGAACTTGGGTAAAAGTGAAGCCTTTGGAGGCTGTGCAACATGTAAATTGATATGTCAGTGTATGTTTGAAAAGTCAAACTTCTCACAGACATTTGAAAAACTTTAAGCTTAGAAGGGGAGCGTTTCTACTGATCTTGTTTCTAAATGGTCTTGTCTATCTGCTCCTCAACAATTTATCACTGAGAATCTTCCATTTGCAGACAATGTGTAGTTACCTCCTTTCTCACTGAGTTGTATTGCAAAAATGACTCATGGATAAAATGTACTTTAGATATCCATCCTAATACTATGATGAAACTCCAGATGGACTTGCTTACAAGCAGAGTATAAGGTCCTTGTGTTCCTTAACAATCCACAAATAATAAGCAATAGATGTTCTCTCACCCTTCCATGAAATCAAGCATTTTGGTATATGCATACACTTCTATCAATAGATAAAATTCTAGACAAGTTAAGAAAAAATTGGGAGATATCACCCAACTATTTTTTTCAAAAATAATTCCATTTTCTAAGGGTTAATAAGCAAACACTGCAACATCTCAAAGCAAAATACAAGCTAGAAAATTATTTTAAATACCTATAATGTAACAGATCAGCAAGGTTTTGAATGAAATTATCATTGCAGAACAAAGTACTTCAATAATCAGAGCAATTGTTGTTGATTTTTTTTAATCTCAATCAAAGGATTTTGATAAACATTTTGCACACAAGATACCTGAGTCCAATAAAAGTAAAAAGAAAAAAACTTATATCTGTAGAATCATAGAATCACAATGATGGGAAATGGTCAAGTCTGACCACTAACCTCACACTGCCAAACCCATCACTAAATGCAAACATATCATTCAGCCACCTTATCCATGTGTCTTTTAATCATCTCTAGGGATGGTGACTCCACTCACCTCCCTAGGCATCAAAGCACAAAAGTTATAATGTACGGAAACTGAGGCATGATAGCAAACCCTTGGTAGTTTACATAGCTGTGAAAGAAAATAGGATAAAAATGTGGTATGAAGTGTCACTACCAAGTCTGCAGTTTATTTCTGTCTACCTTTGTATAATCTACTTGATTTCCATATAGGAATTTAGAGGGGAAGATAACTTAGAAAGCTAAGTCTCAGAGGTTTTTTGTTTGTTTGACACTTTAGTGTTTTCCTCTGTAGAATAGATGTTGGGTTCCTGGATTCTTTTTAGATAAGTAAGGTAGACTAAGTCAATATTAATATTTACATTTGCTATGATTCTGGCTTACAATAGTTTTTCTTGATTGAGTATCAGAGAAGCCAATGCAGTATACCTACAGGGCATTTCAATCCTGCAAGAAAAACTGAATCAAGGATGAAGTAAATTGATGGAGTAGTGTTGACAAGCTGAGTCTCTGCAGTGTACCAGACTCTGCTTGAGAAACACATACCTAATCATTAAATCTAATAAAATGAATAATGGTTAGGTTTGTATTGTGTGACATAGATCAAACTAGCCTGTGAATGTGTGAGACTTGACAGAAATAATGACCAATTAAACTCTCCATAACATCTTGTAACTGAAGCATGTTGAACTAATAATAAAAGAAAGTTAATAAAAGAAGCCTGCCTGCCTAGTTAAAAAATGTTGGCTATAGGTAAGCATAAATCATATTTACTTTGTAATTCCCATGCCATGATTAAATGAACTTTTGTCCCTGTTTGTAAGAATGGGAAAATTATTGTTGTGTTTGAGAATTACCAGAAAAACAAAATACCTTTTCTTCCCATCTCTTGATGACTTAAGGTTGACCAAGAGTCAAGAGAATAGAAATGTCAGGGATGTGAACACAGATGTGACTTGCACTGCTGGAATCTGTTGTCATGTGAAGCCAAACATCCAACAGTACTGCTAGTCACTGCAGTTTTGTCAAATCCTGATGAATGCTTTTACAAAGA